>KZ805348.1:0-24894 GCA_003073855.1 Periconia macrospinosa | reverse complement strand
GGTGTCACTAACGCGTAAGTGTACCCCTCAGTCCCTCTCTCTCTCTCTCTCTCTCTCTCTCTCTCTCTCTCTCTCTTTAGACTATGTTCGTCTACAGCACGTCTCATTATATTCTGTCAATGGGCACTCAACTCTAACATAAAATCCCGCTCGCGTAGATTCCTCACATCGAAGAACAGCAAGACACTTGCAGGCGCATCCATACAAACCATCCAATACTACCAAGTTACGTTATGGCTCTTAGCCTTTCCTGGCGCGCTCTTTCTACTCATAACCATCTTTTTCATCTCTACCGTACTATACACCACTAATGTACCGCTTTGGAAGTCATCGCAGCTGGCAGTGCTCTACACGATGAGCAAACCAGAGCATTTGGCGACAAAGAGTGCTATGGAGAAGAGGGCGAAAACGACGCATGTTGCGTTCGCTGAAGAAGATTGGTGTCTGAAGGATAGGTAAAGAGGTTGGGTGTACTTGCGACTACCTAGGTATTCTTAAAGCAACCTCAGCCTCTAAACAAACCCCCCCGCGGCCCACACATATGTAGTACCTCCTGCCATCTTCAAATATAAACTACCATGCTTTCGTCTCTCGAGTAAAATTTAAAAAAAAAATCACTTCTAACCAAACTACCTTAAATCGTTATCGAAACGAAGAAGCAGCACTAAAATAACGCTCCGAGTTTTAACTTTTCTATAAATTTGTAATAGGGTTGCAGGTAACCTGAAACCTCACCCCTCCAATATACAACAACTAACTAACAAACACGCCACCGTATATATGTAGGTAGGTAGGTAGGTAGGTAGGTAGGTAGGTAGGTAGGTAGGTTACCTACCTTGAGTGAAACGCTCCGCACGCGCGCGTACATACATATTTACGTAAACGTGTTTATAAATTGATAACGAACCGTAACTGGATAGGTACAAGGTATCCAAGGGAAAAAAAGGTTTAGTTGAATAACTTTATGTGGTGTATACCTAGGTATATGTCAAACCCTAGGTACAGACTCGTCTGTTATCGAGACACCACATGGGGTGGCGTATTAAGACACTCATCATGTACTACAACCACCCTGGTTGCATGAAGCTAACTTTGTACACGCGGTATAGGTATATTAATGCCAATGTTAGGTAGAGTTATGATAGTTTAACGTAAGGTTTAAAGGTGACAAGAATGGCTCGGTGTAGATAGGTGTTGTTGTTGGACTCAGGATTTGACCTTCCCTCCTTTTTGTACTTTTTGGCCATATCTACATCTAATGAAGGATTTCTATCTACATATACTACTAGGTCACATGTATGTGTATATGTATGTGTATGTGCGTACGAGGGAGGAGCAGAGAGATGGATGAATAGTAGTAGGCTTCGTTGGTTTAGGTTAGCTGGTTAGATTGATTGATAGATTGGAAGTATGTAGTAAAGTGATACGGACGCGGCGACTTTCCATTATAGAATAAGTACTAAGATAGATGTAGTCCCGAACCTATGTTTACAATTTTATTTTTTTGTGATATCTCAGAGAGAGAGATGACTTGTTACTTTTAAAAAAGCGTCCCAACACCATATACTCCGAAACCCCTTCCCACTCACACACACCCACCCACGAAAATCTCCTCCTCACCTAGATCTACCCCTGCCACTTAACCCTCTGCTGCCGAAACATTCCGATCATACCTAACGGCAACAAGGAGGCATCTACCACACTCAACCCACCAAACCTCTCCACCATCTCGGGCCCATACATCTGCGCCACCCACTTCCAATACGGCTCCATGGCGTCCCAGTCCGCCTTAATTCCTCTCAAATTCGCACCACCGCTCCCATTCTGCTCCAAATCCTCGGTCGCCTGGCGCACCTGCGCCGAGACGTCGATGCTGATTTTGGTCGGGCGGCGCAGGAGGTCGCGGTAGACACGTCCGAGGGACGCAGTGCCAATGGGGGTCAGGACTTCGCGGTAGCGCGTGAATTCCTCAAAAGAGAGGAAGGATGTGGGGTTGGTGGGGGTGAAGAGGGTGGTGTTGGTAGGGTCGCGGGGAGGTGGGCCGTCGCGGTCGAAATTTGCCTTTGCGACGGCGAAGTCGGCGCGCTCGTCCGACGAGAAGGATGTCATGAAGTCGTGTGGGTTTTTCTTGACGGAGTCGCGGATCTGGAGGAGGTCAATGAAGGGGGATTGCACGTCGAGGCCGCCAAGTTCGACGGGGAAGAAGAGGAACCCGTCTGGGATGTTGTCGACGCCGAACCGCTCGCGGATCGTGTCTTTGAGGAACTGCGTTACATTTCCGCCAGAGAAGAGCGTTTCTTGGACGCGGCGATGCGTCTCGAGCATCTTGTCGACGTGCGCGCGTCCGAAGCAGTTGGCGGCTTGCCCGAAGTTGGACGACATGAAGGTCGCCGCGTATGTGTTCCATGCTTGGATCCAGTCGATGACGCTGGATTTTTTGTTTTGGAGTTGCTTGTCGAGGTCCGATATGTGTGCTGTGACCATTTTGTCGTCGATTTCGAAGCGTGACGTCGTGGCTGAGAGGTACAGGAAGCCCCAGCGGATCTCGCCCGCGGGGAGGCGCGAGTCGAGGGGGAGTTTGGGGGACGTGGATCGAGCCATGCGGACGCTGCCTGTTTTTCGCTTGTTGATCTCGACGCCCATGATGGACGTGAATTTCGTGACGCTGGCCCAGCCCGCTGCACACTTCTCGTAGTCCTTGTCCCAAAACCAGATGTCGTCGTAGATACGATGCAACATCCCTCCTTTTGTAGCTCTCCTCACTGACAAGTCCAAGCATGAAAACACCACCTCTCCAAAAACATCGCTGAGTGCGTGCGAGCCAGGCATACCGCGTCTCCGCGCGCGAGGTTCCGCAGCAGGGTCATCCATAAACTTCAACGGGGCCTCCAAAAACTTCTTGAAAAACGCCCGCCATTTCTCCGACACGCCCAGGAACTCGAGCACAGTGAGGATAGTGGCGTGCGGGAGTAGCGGATTCCACGACTCAAAGACTGAGCGGAAACACGTAAGTTCGCCGTGTAAGTGAGTGTTGAGCACGATCTCAGTCGAGAGAAGGTGGAGGAGTCTCTGTTTAGCTTCGACGGGTTTCTTCGGTTTGCGGGGAGATCCATCCTCCTCGTCGTCATCGTAGTCTTCTTGGTCCATGGCGTATGGGTTCATCCTAGGATTAGCCGTCATAAGATCATTATTACCATGGAAACGAGCTCCAAAAGCTTGTGGCCTTTGCTGAGGGGGAGCGGCGCCCCCGAAAAGACCTCCGCTTGGAGCCTGCATGGCCATGTGATGCCTAGTCTGCTGTGCCATAGCTTGCTGCTGCTGTGCCATATGTTGCCGCTGCTGCTGCATAGCTTGCTGCTGCAGCTGCTGGTGCTGCATACTCTGACGCGCAGCCTTTCTCTTTTTTGCAATCTGATCATTCACCTCATCATGATTCGACACGGGAGCAGCGTACTCCTGAAAATCAGCCTCTTCTTCGCCCTGCTTAGACTCAATCTTCTGCTCCGGGTAATCCAGCAGCTGATGCGCAAAGTAATCCTTCTTAAACCTCTTCACACGCGCATTCTGTAGCGACGGGCTCGTTCTCAGTGCCCGCTTACCCAGGTAATACTTGCGACGGAGCAGATCCTCTCTAGGCATTACATCCGCAGCGTTGTCGAAGCCGTTGTCGAAGCCGTTGTCCCCACCGGACGGATACAAGCGCTTATCCGAAGTTGTAAAGACACCTTTGAAGTAGGAAGACCACATGCAGCCGATGTAGTGCAAGAAGATGGCTTGCAAGAGATCCTCGTGCATGTGGATGCTGTACGTGCCATTCAGCTGGCGGCGCTGCTCGAGCGGGACAAAGTCGCCCCAGGTCCAGCGATCTAAAGCGCTCATGCGCATGTTGAGCACGTCTGCGACCTCCTTGAGGATGATGTCGTTTTTGAGAAAGTCCTTGAGGACCTCGCGTTTTTCGTTTGGTAGCAGATCCGACGCCTCGAGGCTTTCGATGACCCAACGGAGGCTGTGCAGGGTGAATGGCGAGGGAGCTTCGAAGGAACGCTCGCAGTTCTGGACATGTTGTTTAAGATCTATAAAGGACTTGTTGGTTCTTTGTGCTTTACTTTCTTCTTCTCCGTTGGGCAGGAAAATCTCGGAGAGGTACGCCTTCAAACCGCCCACGTCCACGTCGCCCGGCGTGAACACCCTTTTCTCCCAATGGGCGCGCGATTCCATCTTCTTGACGCCCGGAACCTCCTCAAAGCTATCCGCCATAGTTACGTCGCCGTCGCTGGACAGCGCCGTGCGCTCCGATGACAGCCATTCCGTCACGAGCTTGCCATACAGATCCGCATATTGGTACTTGGCCGACGGAATAGCGAGATGTTGGCGAACGGAGGCTTCCCAGCCTTCGAGGACCTTGGGAGACACAGAAGGGTCGTAGCGGACTTGCTCGAGGAAACGATCGAGGTTTTTGAGGTCGGTCTCTAGACGAGAGTCCCCCGAGCCAATGATCACGCGGCCACGTGTTCCGTCTTCGTTTTGCGAAGGCTCGGTGCGGACCTGGAGGATTTCCTTTGCGCCGTTGAAGAGGATGTGCAGGCGTTTTAGGGCATTTGGTTCGGCATTAGCTTGGGTGAGGAGGGATGTGTATTGTTTTTCGAAGGTTTGGCGGTGCTTGGCGAGTTCTTCGAGTTTGGTGGTGGTGATTGTTTGGAGGGTCGCGGAATAGACGCTGCCGGAAGACATATTTTTACAAGCAGATTTGAATTGATGTAATGATTTAGGATGAGGGTGCTTTTCGAGGTGTTGAATTTCCTCTGGTGGCTGGCTGGCTCAGCTTCGGTCCTCAGCTCAGCTCAGGGGTCAAGACGTGTAGTGTAGACTATCCAGATCGAGTGAAATCCTGCCTCACGTACTCGGAGAAAGAAAAACTCGGAGATGGGAATGAAGATTTCGGATCCTAAAAAAGAGAAAATGTTCTTCAATTTATACATGTGGTTGAGCACTAGTGCGACGACTTAAGGCGGCCTCTCTAGGCTGCTGCACGAGGCGGTGCAAATGAACTAACGTAGCCCACCCCCATTTGCTCGAACCCCCCATTTGCTCGCCCATACAAATGACCCAAATCCTTGTACAAATAAATTCCTCTTTTTTTAAAAAAATTACTCTACCACGCTACCTTAAATAACGAAGTAAATAATAAAGATTGTATTAGATTTATTTGGGCTATGTATTTATTTATTCTGTAATATTGCTTAAGGGCGTTATGTGGCTGTGTAGAAAATATACAAGTAAAATCCTTATATGAGTTATGATTAAAATTTGTGAAAGGAATTTTCGTTTTGCTTTTTCTTCCTCTACACTATTTCTTTTTATTTATAAATGCTCAGGTAAGAAAGCTGTATCCTATTTTAGTGAAATTCTAAGAAAAAATACAAGATTTTTTTCTATGGTAGCGTAGGGTGGGTGTAAAAAACTAGTCTCTTATACAAATTTGTGAGCGAGCAAATGGAGGGTTCGAGCAAATGAGGGTGGGCTACGTTATCGGTTAACGGGCGGCCTCCTTGCCTCGTTATAATCGGGCTATTTTTATACCGAATTCCAGCTTTGCGCCTTCTTACTTCACGACTTCAACCTTCTTAACCTAACATCGCCTGTAAATTGATTTTGAAAATTTTCACTATACCATAATCTTTGAATCCAGCTTACGAAGGAAAACGATGTTGGCTGCCTCACAACTATCACATCCCAGCCCCGGAGCGACCAAAGGCGAGAGTTTATGGAAGAAGGCATTCGACGCATTAGATACGAACCTCCAGGCAACACTTAGCGTTTGTAACAAGCCAAAACTTAACATTCTCCATCAAGTTCTTTTGCAAGTGGAAAACGCTCGGCAAACATGCATTCGGAAGCAATGGAGAGTGAAAGCCCCCGGTGGTAAGACTATCATCCTGCGTGATGTAGTCGAAAAGATGGCCGGTTGGATCAATCGATTTAAGGAGGTGGGGACGGTAGCCGTTCAATATGATCCTTTGCACGGTGCTCTCCCGTGGGCGGCCTTTGTCTTCTTGCTTAACGTCACTCTAGGTGATGTCCAGCTGTTTGCCTCTTTGGTCACAGACCTTGAATCGATAGCCTTTGTACTCTATCGTTGCGGCTTCTACGAGAAATTGTACATTAATACCAGCACGACAACTGTTGATCCGCTCAAGGAGTCACTTGTCCACCTTTACGCTGAGATACTGACACATCTTTCCATGAGCATCAAGTACTTCCACAAAAACACGGGAAGTGAGTACTGAAAACTTTCCGGGAGTCTGAAATAGTGAGATAACAGCCAAAGGTCGAATTATCTATAGCGCCTTTGGCACGGTTGGCACAATTGAGCGGCTGAAAGCAATCCAGGCAAAGGAGGAAAATCTGCGAAAGTGGACTGAATTAGCCGATGCCCAAAATGCACAACAGTCTATGAGGGCAACGGTAGATGCGCTACATGATATAGACTCCCAAGTCCGTAGGCTAGCGGATAAAGCTACAGCACAAGACAAAGTTATAGAAGAACTAAAGATGGACGAAGTCGTGCTGTGGCTCTCAACTGTTCCATTCAGTCAACACCAAACAGAAAGAAAGCGGGAACGTTTTCCAGGATACGACTGCTGGTTGATTCACGATAACGCATTCAAAAACTGGCTGTGCGAAAGTTCATCGTCCGTGTTTTTGCTTCAAGGTGTTCCGGGGTGTGGAAAATCTATGATTTTCTCATCAGTCGTTGACCACTTCACTACAAACTCAACGCCGAATCACGTATTAGCTACTTTTGCATTCTTCTATTGTGGCGGGTCGTCTTTCGAGCCTGAACGGAGATCCTCAGAAAGCATCCTTCGAAGCCTTGTGAGGCAACTGGCCGTCGCCACAAATACCAATACAATATTTCAGCCAGTCATTGATGCGTATGATAAAGAACTGGCCACTGCAAAGAAATGGAGAACGGAACCCGTGAAATTGGGTTGTGACAGCTGCGTTTCCCTTATCGTGGAGATGCTCGCGGTAAACCCGGCATATATTGGGATTGACGCTTTGGGTACGTTTTCCCGGGTACGAAGTAGCATCAAGACACCACGTGGCGTGGCGTTTTGAGACCTTCATCACTCACTGAATCACCCCTGCTTGAGTTAAGCTAACGTTATACCCGCAAATCTTAGATGAGCTGGAAGCGAAAGAGCGTGCCATTCTAGTTCAAGCCCTTCAATCCGTTGTCACTCAAGCCGCCAATGTTGTGAAGATCTTCATCACCTCTCGCTATGACTCCCATGTGGAGGCTTTGCTGCCATCAGTGACTGGTGTGAATATCTCTTCGACCCACAACGCAACTGATATAAAATTATTTGTCGAAAATGAGCTCCGACAAGCGGTGGACCGGAAGTTGTTGTTGAATGGCTCATCTCCCAAACTCGTTAGTCGCATATCCGAGAGTCTTATTGCCGGAGCGCGCGAGATGTAAGCAATATTCTATGAATTGCGGGCGTTCATTGGGACTAACAATTCACGATCAGGTTTCTTTGGGCAAAGTTACAGCTTCAAGCGATATGCAAGAAGAAAACGGAAAAGGACATTCTCGATGCTTTAGACGAGGGCTTGTCGTCTCGTCTGGATGAAATATACGGGTCGACGCTACAAGACATCCTTGATTCTAACAAGACTTCACGGCAGATAGTTGAAGTCATCTTCTCCACCTTACTCTATGCAAAGAAGCCGCTCCATCCGTCAGCTTGGCGTCAAATGCTAGACTTTGAGATTGACGTTGGCGAGATGTGGGATATCGACTACGTCGCCATCTGCGGCAATCTCATCTTATGGGATCCTAGTATCGAGGTTTTTCGTTTCTATCACACGTCCGTACAAGATTTCATACGCCAGCAGAGCTATTTTTCACCGTCTTCGGCACACGGGTTGTTAGCGAAAATATGCCTCCGGCAATGTTCAAGCCCCTCCGATTTCCTCGCCTCCGCAATTTCTTCCCCCATAAGAGATTTTTACGAATATGCTGCTTTTCACTGGCCAGAACATGTTCGAGAGCTTGGATCCACGCTTCCAAATATTGGGCCTGTCAACAAAGAACTTTCACAGTTTGCGTTCACTCCAGACGGCTTTGACATTAGCGCTGCATTTTTTCTTTGGCTGGAGAACATTCGTAATACCGTGGAGAAGCTACCACCATACCATGATATCAGATATACACTCGAAACCATTCAGAGCGCCCACATGTCTCCGATATTCCCAGCCTGCGTTCTTGGCTTGGCACATTGGCTCTCCTACATGTTAGAAAACGGTATTCAGATCGACATGGAGCAAACCAGCGAGACAGGTCATACGCCGTTATATCTTGCTTGTGCGTACGGATACCAAGATGTCGTTTCAGTCCTCTTGAAATATGGTGCCAGCACCACCACTGAGTGTGGAAGCTTCGGTGGTCCTCTTCATGTGGCATGTTACAGAGGCCACAAGGATGTTGTTGATATTCTGCTATCTCACGGTGCATCGGATCGTCCGAGCATCGCATTTGAAAGCGCATTTGAAGCTGCTTGTAGTGGCGGGAGCGAGAACACTGCCCGACATCTTGTTGAAAAAGGACTGCCAATCCATGACGAACATGAGTACAATAGCGTGTTGCAACAAGCAATTGAGGCTGGGTTCGCGAACCTCTCTGAATGGCTGGCTCTTCCCAAAACGGTGACCAGATATATCAGCAAAAGTAACGCTGTCAATGATCACCAGAGCGCATTGATCGTTGGTGCAATTCAGCGAGGCAATGTCCAGGTATTGAAGGGCCTTCTCCGAAGTAGACCTCAGTTGGAATCTATGCTTCCAGCCGATGGAGTTGCCATGGCCGCACAGGCAGGGCATGCGGATATGGTATCTTTTCTACTTGGAAAAGGGCTAGACCCTCACGTAAAAGGCTCTTTTGGTACTGCGTTGCGATGCGCGTGCGCCACTGGGAACGAGCGCGTCCTGCGCGCGCTTCTTATCGCCGGAGTCGATGCGAAGATATCTGCTGACGTTTCACTACATGTTGCAGCCCAGAATGGCCACGTAGGCATCATTAAGATACTTCTTGACGAGGGGGTTGATGTTGATTTACCCACCAAACATCGCGGAACCAGCTTACATGCAGCATGTTCTCGTGGACACACCCAGACGGTCAAGTCTCTCCTCGATCACGGTGCAGACATGTATAAGAAAGGCAAGCACGGAGATGCTTTGCAGACAGCCACCAAGGCAGGTCACGCAGATGTCGCGGCGTATCTTCTCGAAAAGGACTATGTAGCAAGATTTACGCCATCACGTCCAGCTAGGGATGGAGGGTGATATACAGTAAATTAGACTAAATACATGTACTTGGTATATACAAAAAAGTACGTGTATTTATACGTAAATTGTAACTCGTGGCACACGTGATCTCTATTATAGCATATACATCTTAAATTTATCAGATATTATTAAGAATTATTAAGAACCATTATTTTACTGTCTATTTACTATAGAAAAATGTACATAAAGGTGATAGAGAGGGGGTAGAGGAAGATAAAAGGGTATAAAGAGGTGATAGAAGAGAGAAGAGAATAAAAGGGGATAGAAAGAAAGAATACCTACCTACATATGTAAGGATTAATTAGGTATAGATTCTTACTTATCATCACGTATTTCTCTTATAAATTAAAACCGATTGTAACTTACAAGAGGCTATGTATATACATACAATATACATATGTACTGTATATTGCGTAACTTGATTTTGCCATCCCTACCTCTAGCTGTTGCACGAGGCGATTATGAACCTCCGCATACAGCTGTGCGTCCTCGTTCAGAAAGAACCCGGCAAGATTCCAGCAAGGGGGAAACTGAGCATCATACCTCAAGTCAAAGTACGGATAGCTCATCATCTGAGAGTTCGACGTCGGGTGACGAAACTCTAGATATCACTCAACCGCCTAAGATTCATAGAAAGAGGTTTGAATTAGCCGCCTATCTTGGGGACATGCCGGTCCTTCGCCAGTGTCTACTGCAGTTGAAACCAGGCCGGAACACTAGCTCGTTCGAATTCTCTTGTATATCAGCCGCCTCTTCTGGGCAAGTGGAAGCCTTGAAATTTTTGATGACGGAAGGACACAAATTCATAGACCTACATCATTTTGCAAATCACGACGTCACAGATTTACTCTTGTCCACTATCAAAGGCGGCCACGTTGAAGCTTTCCTTTTCGTACTTTCATGGTACACGAAAAACTGCAACAGCGAAAGGCTCAAGGATGAACCCAAATGGGGAAAGGATGAACGCGAATGGCACAAGGTATTGGAGGCTTCCGCAAAAGTGAAAGAGACACGGTTTATGGCATCACTATTAGAAACCGTTCCGGTGTGTTCGCAATTGGACGCTATGGCGTTTACTCTTTTAGTTGCAATCGGCCACGATGAGTTAGGAGTCGCTGCGGTGCTTTGGAACCATCTGTTCCAATCATCGCCGCTACTTGTCCAACCTGATTACCCTTATCCCATTCAGCGCGTTCTATTTCTGCAGCCCTATGTCAATACTTCAAGCGACGACGATAGGAAGCGGGCCGAATTTCAATTGCGAGGCTTGGTTTATCTATCCCATCAACAATCCAACTGCGAAATACGCCCTAAATTACTGGAGGTAATTGATCAGGCCGGCTTTGACGATGCGTTCTTCTGCACTTTACTAGTAGATGCCTGCAAGCAAGGTCTGGCCTCCTCCCTAGACCTCCTCAAGTTCACACAGGAGAGGAGGGTGATTCGTTCGGAAATTGTGAATGAAATTATCTCCGTTGTCATGTTTTGGGGTCACACCGAGATCCTTCGATTCATCTTTGAAGAACTACTAGCAGAGAGCTCTCTCGATGAGCTGGCAACATCGTTAAACGACAGCTTGATTGTTGCGGCGTTCCAAGGGCGTTACAAAATCATAAAGTACGTCCTCGGCTCAGGGGGACTAATGGACCTGGTCTCCGATGTTGAACTCCTCCAGAATCGCATCTTAGCTGCAGCCGCCGAGGGTGGCCACCTTCGCATTGTTCGCTTGTGTCTTACGGAAAGGGCGGATGCCAACACACCTGTTCCTCCGATGCCCTATGTGGGAACTCCAGACGACGTTAGGTAGACACCGCCCGGTCATCTCACGCCATTGCAAGCTGCATTGAGGGGGTTTGCTCGATTTCGACAACAATACAAATGTCGCCACCCAGTGTACTATGAGCATCTCGCCGGTGTGACGAGAGCTGAAGAGCAACATATATTGGTCACGTCGACCAACAGCGCCAACTAGAACCGAATGATGACCGTGGGCGGTTCAAAAATCTCCACAAGACCGTGGAACATCCAGAACCTATCTTGCAGACCGCCATCGAAGCTTCATTGGGCAAGAGCACCCCGGTGCTTCTCACAACCCTTCTTTCTCTAGCACCGAGTATAGATGTCTCTGATGTGCTTGTGACGGCGAGTTGAATGCTAGCTTCGAGAAACCATCCAAAGACGGTGGGTTCCCAAGACGGTTGGTATCTCGGGCCTCGGAGGAGATTTCGGACTTCGAATTGCTTCTAAAATGTCGACCGAACGTAGAGGTATCTGAGGAAGTTCTTGGGCTATTGTTGGATCTCAGTCACAGTGTGGGGAATGAAGTCCTTGGGACGGCCATAGATCACAAAGCGCATGCGGTTTGACGGACGAACTAATCGAGCGAGCGACTGATCCTGATCTGGAAAATCGGTATGAATATGGACGCATTGACAGATGGAGTCGATCTGAGCTGGAGCTGTACAGGAAACATAATCGGCACAATATAATTGTGAATCATGTAAGCATGCGGAGGGCGCGCGCGAGCATCCGGCGCCATTTTCTGGATGAGGATTTTTCAAGCATTTCCTCCCCGCCCTCATACTCTGCTTAACCCCTTCTTCTACTCTATTTATCCTGCTTAAATTAGGAGCTTTATCCTTACACTTAATATTACATCTTCTTCTTACTATAGAGATTATATACATGAATTTCATTATATACAATGAAGTATCTAATGTGGTTTTCAAAAAAACATATCCATCCCCACTTTTTTTTATATGTAATAAAGAAGGGGATAACTGCTATTACAACTAAAACAATAATTATATTACATCATATTACATCATAATACCGCTCCGTGTACATCCATTGGACCCCCTCCTTGTAAAACATCCTTATGTATACTAAACCTTAGTAAAGTTTAACACACGTATAACTAATTCTGACACATGTATACTAATCTTGACATGTATTTACTTAATAAGGTACAGAGGGGGGGACACGTCGGGTAGCCGCATATCGGGAGGTTTAGCTTAACTATAATTTTCTACAAATAAGAAGTTAGGCTTCTCTCCTCCGTTGAAGATAATTAGTTAGTTAGGAGTAAGTACACTACCTACCTGACCCGTGGCCTTCCGGTGCGTCCCCCCTCTGTATTCTTCCTGTGGATTACACATTGAGAAAAACGTGTGGATGCACTGATAAATTTAAGGTTACGTTGTAGCTTTAATCCTACATCTAGCATAAACGATACCTATCTAAACTGCGCAGCTATCTCCCCCCCTCTTTTTAAAAGACTATACCCCAGCAACACAATTAACCCACTTTACTTCCCTCTCTTATTCCCTACAAGTCACACCCCCCCTAACTGCCACCACTACATCCTATCCTCCATCTCTTATAGGAAGAAGGGGAGTATACAATAAAAAAAGGAAAAAAAAGGTCTAAGTAAAAAAAACGAATAAAAAACTTAAAAATAGTAGTTCTCCTTTTTTCTTTCTTTTCCTTCTCTCCGTTTTTATTGGTACCTTTCAGTGGTTACAGGGCCACCCCAGATGTCAAAAACGCTTAAAAAATTACCCCATTACCTAATTAGGAAGGTTCTGAATACAGTGCAATGGGTTCCAAAATCCAGTAAATTTGGCCTGTATTTTCGCGTATCTTGGAATTTAATACATCTACGCTTTAGTACACTAAATCAGTGAATACGTCATGATTCTTAGGTATATATCCCCTGCTTTTGCCCTCCCCTGCCTTCTACTATACAACCTTTCCTCTAGTTCAATATATATAGTATTATAATTATTTTTAAGCAGAATTACAGCTTATTTTGCTCTAAATCTTACTAGGATTACTATGGTGCCTTTTTTTCAATGAATTTTATATAAATTCAACGATCAATTTACTTAGTAAAACTTACATATATACCACGAATAATCACATGTAAAAAAGGTATCAGAATCAATAACGTCATGACCTATAATTACAGAATTTCCTTGTAAAATACATACAATAATATAGAAGAGGTGTATCACTAAATCAGGCAAGTGGAGCTGATTTTTTTAATCGATTTTGACATTTGGGGTGGCCCTGTAACCACTGAAAACCATAATAAGTTCTACTAACTAAGAAGAAATTTTCTCTTTATTATATAATTTATAGTTCTACATCTATATACTCCCTTCCCTCCCCTATACACACATACACACATACACACAAATATATATAAATAATCTCCCAACCAACCCAAACCAAACCAATCCCCCTTTTCCTAAAAAAGAAAGAAAAAAAGAAAATACAAAACAACCAAAACCCAGAAAAAAAGGTGCAGCAGACAGATACACAATAAAGAAAAAATCATTACTTTTACCATACAAGTAAAGAAAAGAATAAAAAAAGAAAGAATAAAAGTTACATAAGGCAAAGGGCAAAAGGGTTACCTACATACCTCAAGGTACATAACCACCCAAACCCCAAAAACCATACTTAATAAACCAAGCACACGCACCAGGGGGGAAAGATTTAGAAAAAAAAGGGGGTATACATACTAACTTAACTTAACTTAACATACTACATATGTATATAACAAGATATACAATGCTTAACAACAACACTTAAACATCCTACTTACATAATACAACATACCTACATACCTCCATCTGTAAAAAGTTAACCAACCAGCCACCTACCTACAAGTAAGTAATGTAGTTATTACCCACACACACACCTACACACCTACATGTATTCCTATTCCTATTCCTATTCCTACATAAGCTTTATGCGTGTTGCGTTACGTTGCGTTACGTTGCATTTACACATTATCATCTACAGCAAAAACCCTCACGCAACTCACCGTTTCAATTCGTCGTCATGCTGTAAAAGAAGTGTACTTACATATGTACATCCATACACATACATACACATACATACATAGACGTACGTACATACATTGCATACATAAACAAGGTCGGGTAACGTCGGGAAAAGGGGGAAAAGAAAAAGCTAGATTCTCGATTTCGATTTACGATTTTCGATCTCTGGCGCGCGCGCGTCATATGTTAATGTAGTTGTTCGTTTGAACTGTTTTTGGGTGTGTCGATTTCGCTAGTTGCGGTTGTTTAATGGATGCCGGCCGGGTGTGGGTGGGCGGGCGAGCGGGGGATTAGGTAGGGAATATGCTTGTAAGTACAGAGAGAGAGAGAGAGGGAGGTATTATGCGTATGCGTGGAGGAATGGTTTAGACGTGGGGTGCATTTGTTTTCTTGATGGATGGATGGATGGATGGATGGGATGGTTGTTGGGAGGAGGTTGGGTGGCTGGCTGGCTTGGTCGGTGAAGAAAGAGGCAGGGGGATAAGTACTTAGGTAGGGGAAAGAGCATAGAGAGGAAAGGGAGGGAGGGAGGGGAGGGCTTGTCTAGTGCAGGCGCTTAGCGTGAACAAATGGTGATGGGCGTTTTCGGGCACGTTCGATGTCACTGCCCTAGTTTTTCATTGTTTGTTTGTTAGGTTAGTGGTTGTTTAGATTTTCTTCTTCTCCATGTTTTAACGGTGTTCGACCTGCAGGGCCGGCAACATTGGAAACAATGCGATGAGCGAGTGGAGTGGCTGCGGATTGGTCAATTGGGGCGGAGGCGGCGGCGCTGAGCCTGGGGGAAGAGATACGAGAAGTGAGAAAAAGGGTCCCTGCAGGAAGCTGGACTTTTATCCGTCATACCCTTTTTCGTTTTTTCCCACTTGCTTATTTGATTGATTTGATTGATTAGCATGGTCTTCTTTTTTTGTTTACTAGATGGTCGTTGGGGCTTTGGCTTTTTTTTCAACGGAGGGTTCTTTTTTGTTGTCGCAGGGTGGCCTCGGGACGAGGAATCCGGCATTGCGATTGAGGCCCAATATGTATGCTTTTCATGCGCAATGCCAACAAAGCCCCTCCGATACGAGGCGGATGCAGTTGATATAGACCAGCATCTAACGTGATGGGTAGTTATGCATTGAACAAGAAAGAGATAGCCTACATGGGGAGGTGACGAGATGGGATGATGGATCATCGCGCTCTGGGCGCGCGCATGGAGCAACGCGCGAGCTTTCCTCTGCTTACCTGAATTCTTCCCCTCTTTTTACCGTCCGTACCGTGCCTCAATGCGGGCGTGCGCTCGGGTGTGCCCTGGCGGATGGACCCGAGCCTTTTTGTTGTCTGTAAGTCACACTGCTGCGGGAGGTGACGAAGAGAGGGTGCGGCGCAAGAGCGTTCCGTCCGTTTTGCAGTCTGTGCCGTGCCGTGCCTTGTCTTGCCTTGTCTTGTCTTGGTGAGGTCGACGCGACTTGAGCGCTGAGAGTGATGCAGGCGGCGAAGAACGGACATGCGTTCATGTACCTCTGACGGTGGGATGCGCATCTTGTGTGGCCTGAGATGTTCCTGGCAGAAGAAAGGTTGTGTTCGATATATTAATCTATGATTACTGTAGCATGTAGCATGTAGTACGTAGTACGTAGTATGCAGTATGTGCTATGTAGGGCATGTACCATGGCATATGCAATGCAGGCACGCATGGACGGAAGCGTAGACGAGGTAGGAGAAGTGGAGCATTAGGTGGGAGCAGTTACCGTGTGGTGGTGGTGGTGGAGGGGAGGGGCAAGACATGTCGTGGCTTTGGAGGGATGGGATACATGGGGCTGGGACGAGCATGTTGTGCGGTGGTGGGTAACTAGCAACCGCGGCATGGGGTTTGGGTTGTTTCGTTTCGTTTCTCAGTTGCCTCGAGGGTAGGTATGGAGCATGGCCCTGGGTTGGAGGTGAAGGTGAGGTGAGGGATGATGTAAGTATGTCTTGGACCGCATTTCGGAGGGCGAAGATGAGGATAGTCAATGAGTTGATGGGGTCCAAGAGTCCAAGGCATTGACTGACTGACGGGTTTGTGTAAGTAGAGTACAATACCTAGCTGTGTGCGTGTTTGGAAACATGGCGGCACGGGTCAGTCAGTCAGGCAGGCAGGAGTACCAGCGGTGTGGAAAAGCCCGGAAGAACTGCAGCAGCATCGAGGCACAGGGCACAGTGGCCAATGTACTCTGCAGCAGCGCAACGCAACGCAACGCAACTGCACGATGAAGTGGAGCCTCTGTCTGTCCCAGCCCCCTCTTTCTGTCTTTCTTTGTTTATTTCTTACTTCCTCTTCTCGCCGCCTCTCATATCCCATCCATGGTCGCCCGGGCGGAGTTGGGCCTCCCGGGCGGTGGTTTCAAGCAAGCCAGAGCAGACATTCAATAAATGGGCAGGCGCAGTGCAGGCAATGCATTGGACGGGGAGCCGGATAGTTATCAAAATATTTGCTGTACAGTAGAAATGAATGGCGCAAGCGTCATGCGATTGGAAAAAAGTATGAATCAAGACATTCCGAGCGTGATACCAATGGCAGCGTGAGACTCGGTGGGATGGGCTGGACGGTGGGCAGGAGCGACCAGGGTGGCACACGGGCACCGTAGCGGGCAGCCGTGAGTGGACAGGGGCCCAGACGGTCCATCCCTGCTCCGGCCCGCCTGCGCATCGTGATAGGGCAGAGGGCGTGTGATTCGGCTGGCTGACGGGCCAATCACTTCCCCGCAGAGCCTCTGACTACCGCTCCTACCTGCCTTTTGCCCCTCGCATCCATCCATTGAATCAGTCTCCATCATAAGTTACAAGCAAGCAACAAGACAAGACTCATCAATGGCCGTCTATGACTGGAAGGGCACCGCCGTTTCCAATGCCCAAGATTCCAACCAAACAATGCCCATTGTCGCCTCCCTCGGCCCTCTTCTCATACATACCTAGCCCATCTATCTATTCTAGACTAACAGAAACAGACAGCTGCTCCCCAACGGCAGCCAGCAATACGACGACAACATAGGATAGGATGATATGTAACTTACTGTATGCGATATGCATAGGCAGACCAAGACCAGACCGACCCCAGGCCGTTAGACGCCTCACTCGTCCTCCCCGTCCATGTCCATGCTTCCTTCCATGCTTGCTTCCCATGCTAGCTTGCTTGCCGTCTTCCATCTTCTGTACCTATTCTGAGCAAATATCAAATCCCTCCAGCGCTCCTAAGCGCCCACCCTTGATAGGCCCCAACCAAGCCTGCCACTGCCACTGCATCTGCTACTGTACTTTGCTCTTTTCCTTCCACTCGCTCCTCGTCTTGTCTTGCATTCTCCTTGTACTGCACTGCACTGCACTGCTCTCCCTCGCTCCTCGTCGTTTGTCTCATCCACCTGCATTTGCATTCTGTCTGGCTGGAACCGCCGCGTGTGCATCTGAAATCTGCATCACCCACAGCTCTGCTCTGCTCTGCTCTGCTTTGCTTTCCCAAGTCGGGCGCATGCAGCTCCTCCCACGCCCACGCCCACTCCCACCCACATCTGACCTGCCTGACCCCAGTTCGCCAGGGCGGGGCTAGTAGAGGTCGAGGTATACCACCCTCCCGCTCCCCTCCCACCTCGAGGGGACCAAGGGGACCCGAGGGAACAACTGCACTGCACTGCTTCCTTTAGCGCGCACGTTGCTGCTGTAAGATCAATTCATTCACCTCACCTCACTACATACCTTCCTCTACCCTGCAGCACCACCACCACCACGTTTCATTCCCACGAGAGCCCCTGAATTCAAAAACAATAATAATAAAAAAACATCATTGTGTTCCCATTGCCTTTATTCCGCCGCCAATCCCCCCCTCGCTATGCGCCGTGTGCGCGCTTCTGCCAAACAAGCTCGACTGACACAAGACCGCTTCAAAGGCCCGCCTGAGCAACCCAACAGACATGTCTACCGGTGGCCTCACCCAGCAGCGCTCCGCCTCTAGAGGCTCATCGTCGGTGCGCTCCGACCTAAATCGCAAGCCTCCCACTCCAAGTATCACCCCGGGGAGCGACGAATTCGCTTTTGAGCCATGCGCCGCCACGGCCTCCTTCCTGCTCTACGCCCAACGAAATGTCATTCTGTGCCTCCACCACGACACCCTCGCAGTCGAGCGTCGATTTACCAGGCATCGCGAGGATGTATCCTGGATTTCCGCTGACACCGTCAGCGATCGCGGTGCCGGTCGACTCGTTGTGAGCTACGATTCCGGCAGCACTGCCATTGTGTGGGATCTGTTCACTGGCGACGAAGTGGCCAGGTTTGCTTCCTACGAGCAGATCCGGGTCGCCTCATGGATGCGGAATGGCAATGTTGCCTTTGGTGTGTACACTGCGCCGCCGTGACGCCATCCCATTCTTTGAACTGACGTGATGACAGGAAACGCTCAGGGCAATGTGATCCTCTTCGAACCCTCCACTTCTGAGCACATCTCTGCGAGGACCATCTTCGACCCTATTACTGCTCTTGCCCCCGCCGCCGACTGTAGAACCTTTGCTATTGGGTGAGTTTAGGAGGCCGCACGATTCCTCATGTGCCATCAAAATCCCATACTGACCGCATTCAGTTATCTCAATGGCTCCATTCTGATTGCGACGCTCCAGCCATCATTTACCATTCTCCACACACTCACC
This sequence comes from Periconia macrospinosa, assembly GCA_003073855.1. Taxonomy (NCBI): domain Eukaryota; kingdom Fungi; phylum Ascomycota; class Dothideomycetes; order Pleosporales; family Periconiaceae; genus Periconia; species Periconia macrospinosa. Next base: position 6,035 of record KZ805348.1, on the reverse strand, counting down.
ACGCCAAGAGCGCCCTCGCCCATTTCAGGCCTCGCATGGCATGGATCTTCCTCCAAGCAGAAATCTGAGATGTTAGCCGCTCAAGCTTCAGATGGTGATCTCAGGGTCTGGAGTGTCCCTAAGGTACCCCACGGTGGCGATTCACCGTGTGTGATACGTATCTTGAACAAATCAGAGCAAAGAGAACCCGGTCCATGCTGGTTCGCTTGGTCCAAGAATGGTCGTATCATCCAATACACAGAGGGGTAAGTCGTCACCATTCCTCACGCCTTGTGCGCCCCTGCATAAGCAGGCCCCCGGCGCTTAGCTCGGACTATGCTGACCACCTCTCACTACCTACCAATAGTCAAACATGTGCTTGGGATGTACGCACTAAACGGGTAACGTATGAGCCTATCCCCACGGTGGACAATGTCGCCGCCATCTGCAACTTTGGTCCCACCGCCACCCTCTTCACCATGAGCCGCAACTATGGGGTGCAGCAATACGACCTGAATCCCAACGGTACACCAGCCCTCGTGCAGAACATGCAACACCCTCCTGCCAACACCCCACCATCACCTCCTCACTCCCTTGACGAACACGACAAGAAGGGAAAGACTCCCTTGACCGCACTCCCCTCGAACAAAGCAACGAATGGCCTGATTGAATCCGAAAGCAGTGAAGGTGAAGGTGGTGCTGTCCTATCGCCCCTCCAGAAAATTGCCCAAGAGATGGATCAACTTGAAGAAGAACGTCGTGATCATGTTGGTCCGTTGAGTCCAGTGTCGTCAAGCAGAGGCTCTCAAAGCTCGAGGTCATCGGGCAGTGGTAGAGGCCCACGATATCGATTTGATAAACCTTCCTCCAGCAGCAAATCCAAAGGTTCAGGCAGCACCCTATTCTCTGCAAGCAACTCATCTTATCAAGGAACCTCACGCGAGAGCATATCTATCCGATCGACTTCCTCTACTTCCTCTTCTCGCTATGGCTCCTCCCATCTCCGCAAGGAAGTATTGCGAAGCCCTGATGAATCCAATCGTACAAAAAACATGGACCTCTTTCCCTTCACCAAAGCTCGACTCGGCGACGTTCCTTACCGGAACACCCAACTGGGTCCCGACCGCACACCGGATGATCTCCGACAAAACATGCTCCGTGTAGTGTTTGGCTGGGAGAATGACATTGAAGAGCTGATTCGTGATGAGCGTAAGTTTTCTTTTTTTTTGTTTTCTGACAGTACATATACCCACTGAATCATGCTAACTTTGCATAGTTGCCCGCCACCCTCCTGGCTCAGCTGCAGCTGTCCTGCTGTCGAAATGGCTCGGCGATACGGGTGCTGATCTGATGGCATCCATGGTTGGAGCCGAATCCATGACATCCGCCGACTGGATGCTGCTTGCCCTGAGTTCCATGGGCCAGGGTACTCAGAAGAAAGTGGGCGAGACCTTTGTCCAGCGTCTCTTGGAAAAGGGCGATATTCACCCAGCTGTAGCCATCTTGCTCGGCCTGGGAGAGCACAACGATGCTATCGAAGTATACGTGTCTTGTAAGTACTTTATGGAAGCCATCTTGCTCACATGCCTCATGTTCCCCACCGACTGGCAAAGGCAGTCTTTCCTCGTCAGGAAGTGGGGCGAGGCTGCTGTCTCGCACGGCAAAGCAGAGCTCGCTGTCAAGTGCTTTTCCTGCATGGGACTTGAGTCCTCTGAACCCTGGTTTTCCCCTCGCGCACAAGATGCCGTGTTCTCGGCACAAAAGCAGCACCTCCTCGGTTCTCAACTGAGCCCGCCACTTTCGCCTCCTTCAGCTTCCAACAGCAGGATCACCGCCAAAATGTCTTCTCTAAAGTTGGTTACCGACTTTGGAGCCGGTCCACTTCCTCGACAGATGGTCCCTGAAGAAGATGAACAGACACCGATGAACGTGGGAGCGACTCCCATTGCAGAGTCGGCCATGAGCCCATCAGGTGGGAAGAACCCATGGCTCGCGGCCAGTAGTGCTAGAACTGCACGTGATCCTTCTCGCGAACCTTCGTCTGCAAGGACTGCGACACCGGGATCGTACAGGCGCAAGCGATTTCCCTCTCAGTCGGGAGTCGACCGCTCTGCAACGAACAACGAGAGTCTCGCCTCTCTCGCCGTTCCAAACCGTGGCCAGCGTGACAAATCTATACCTCGAACAGCTGTCGATAACATTGGTCGTGAGGCGGAGACACTTCCCTTTTCTCAACGCCGTGCTGCATCTACAGAGCCCGACCAGACCAGCCTTCTCCTCACCGCGGCAACCTACGACCCTAGTCAATCCAAGGACCATCTGCCTTCTCCAGCTGCAGGTGTATTTGACACTCTAAAGGAGAAGGAAGCCGAGTCACGCAACAGCTCTCGCAGCCGAAACCGACAGGACCTTCATTTGTATATGAACGAGATGATTATTGAGCAAGGCCCGGACACTGGTTATAGCAGCAACATGAGCCCGCCCTTGACGGGAGCTAGTGTGAAGAGTGCAAAGGCACGCAGTATCGATCAATACATCAGCAGCCTGGGAGAAGCCAGCCACCACGCAAGGAAACGCGCCGATTCCCGAACTGAGGCTCGCCCGGCTAGTCGCACCGCAAGAACTCGCAGCCGTACTCGCGAGCCATCCGAGTCACGTGGTCGCTCAGGAGCTCGTTACATCCAACGCGCAAAACGCTCCCCATCTTCCCCAGTACCCATGTCTCCTGAAGATGCAGGAATCTATCCAAAGGCCAACAAAGAAGCTGCAACAAACACGGACAACTTTGATGACGAACGATACTACAAAATGGATGTGGCCTCCCCCATTGCGACAGAATCTGTTGGTAGCAGCCGCACCAACCGAAGCCGTGCTAGAGCTGGATTGGCGAAGCCCAGATCCTCCTCAAAGGCAGCACTTCGTGCCGAGTCTCCAGAAGCTGCTCCCCGAGTTCGAAGTAGAGCAACCAGTCGAGCTTCCAGCCGTCCTGCAGTGGGAGACCGAGGACGCAGCTCCAACCGGGAAGAAAGCTCTTCCAAACGCTCGCCCAGGTCTCCTCAGCCCATGTTCCGGGAAGACCCTCTTATTCGCGACAACTATGAACCTGTTCGCCCTCGTGAACGAAGCACGAGCCGACGACCACGCGAGCGTGGGACCAGCACTCAACGAGAGCCATCTCCAGACCGTCTCCTGCCACGTGATCGTTCAATGAGTCGCAAGGCCCAGTCCTCCCTGCGAGAGTCCAGCCGCCAACGCGGCAATTTGCGAGAGGGTTCTCTTGATCGCATGTCGGAGAGGAATACCGAGGCCAGGCCTCCGTCTCGCCAATCAGATGTTTCTGGCCGTTCTGGCAAGCTGTCACGACCAATGACCATGACTAGGAAAGAGCTCGCCGCTAAGGAGCTGGAGGAGAGGAGGTTGTCTCTCGCTCGACGACCATCTGCTCCCATGATTCCCCACCCAGGAGATTTGGCCCACCGCCCCATCCACGAGCGCGCTTACACTGACGGCGACTTCCTCCCCCCATATCGGGATCCCATCCAGCGCAGTCACACTGCTGATCCGGAGATTTCCAAGAAGTATTCGCCAACCAACAGGAACCCTGTTGGTGCGACCTCGACACCGTCAGTTCCCATTGGGCTTCCGGCTACTCCGCGTGCAATGCGCCATACTCGATACATGAGCGCTGACCCGAACCAAAGGGAAGGCATTCCAGCTGTTCCCTCGATTCCAAGCAATCTAACTCGTCCACCGCAAGAGCCTCAACTGTCTGCTCAAGATGAGGTCGGCCCGCTCCTGCCGGCAACTACATTTGGACAGCCTGCTCCTCTCGCTCGTGCTGCATCTGCCCCTCCTGAAGACTTGTCGCCAGCCAACATGGTGCCACGGGTCTCTCCCACCTACCCTCTTGGGCGACGTGGATCTCTAGGTGGTAATCGAGGGCACGTCCGACAGAGCAATTCTCAAGATCTCACCTCTCCGGTCAACAGCAAGCGTGTCAGTCCACCTCCCATTACTGCCAGCATCGCCGAAACCATCCATGAGAGCCAAGTGGTTATCTTGGATCAAGACACTGCCCCTCCTCTTCTTGCTGAACTTCAGCATCTGGCTGGTCCCCCACAACCTCTGACCGTCGACACCAGCCCAAAGAGCAGCGTCGGCATGATCAACATTGCCATTGATACCGAGAAAGCCCACGATTCCATGTCGCCCATCGCCGCTCCTCCTTCCAATACCTCTTCCCCCATATCTCACCGCCGCGGTCGCGGAAGCATCAGCGAAAACATCGGCATGTCATTCAAGCGAGTCACCGACCGAATGCGAAGCACCAGCCGCTCTCGCAACAAGTCCCCTCCCATCTCCCCTCCGCAAATCCCGCCGTACGAGAGCGTCCCCGAGTACTCTTTCCCTCGCAGCAACAACGGCGCCATCTCGCCGGTCGAAGGCCACGGCGGCATCGAGCAATTCAGCAACCTCTCACCACCGCCGCCACCGCCTCCGCCGGTCCAGCCCATGGAGCAAGTCATCTCTCCAACGGAAGAAGCCAAGAACCCCCAGTTCTACAAGCACCCGAGGGACGTTCGCGCATCGAACATGCCGCAGCCCATGCTGCAAGCTGGAGTTTACGAGGGTCCCATGATCTAAGCTAAACGTCCCGCACTTCTTAGGAAGCCTTCTTACGCACGCACACGCACACATGTTCTCATCCATTCCTTCCTCCACACTTATACGTAAATACCTGCTTGCGTTTCCCCCCATCACGAAGTTTACGGCCGCCAAACACAGACACACAATCACACAAATACCTGACCTTCATCTTGAGCGTAGCATCTGATTTCTTCAAATTTCTTCCTACTCTTCCTTTTGACCTGTCGATAATGTCATTAGCGGCACCTCATATTGCACCCATCATATCCATTCCAATGTTTGTTTCCATCATCCCAACTCTCCTCGTCACCTAAACAAACAAACCCCATCATCATCATCATCATCATCATCATCATCATCAAAGATTTTTGGATTGCGCTTCGCGGCGGTAAATGTCGATACCCGTTCTACTTACTTCTTCTCTACTTTATACCCAGACCAATTTTCCCCTGTCCTTTATCTCTTACCGATTTCATTGGGCGGGGGACTGTTGGGGTTTTTTTGTTTAACGTTGTATCGTTCCATTTCTCGCACTTGGCTTTGTACAGGCGTGTGTGTGAGAGAGATAGGGATGTGAGGGGCGTGTTTGTTGTAGCGTTGTTGTTGTTTTTTTCTGATTTTTTTCTTAAGTCCCTGCGTTCGCGTCTATGTTTTTGTCTTTTTTTTTCTTTTGCTCTTTACCATGCTCCCTTCTGCGCTTTCTTTAATCCTGTTTCTCTCTTCTTCTCATGGCCAAAGCTGTATTATCGTTCAGGAATTCGACTTGATGATGCATTTTTGCGTCGTGGTGGTTTGGTGCTTTTCCTTTTTTCCTTTTTTTTTTCTCTCTCTAGAGAGGGGGGCGGCTTGAAGCTTTAGTTTCATACATAGTTCTAGTTTAAGTAGTAGTAGCAGCAGGGGGGGGGGGGGGGGATAGCATGATGGGGGAAATGAATTGAATTTGTCGTTTTTGTTTCTTGTGTGTTTTTTTTTGAAGAATGTGAAATGATTTATTTTTGAGTCAAGTGAAAGTGTCTTGTAAAATTCTAAAAACGAACCGGTTTTTGTCACTATTATAGGTATGCACACACACACACACACACAAACATATATATATATATGAAGGTTGTAAACCCCCCCTCCCCAACCGCTGCCTAGTGATGCAACACCAACCGTTGTATACAAACAAACAACCAACCACATCTGTACCTGTACCTACCTACCTACCTACTTATACCCCACTTTATCATTCCCCCCCTCCCCCCGCGCGCGCGGATCTAAGTTCTACACTCTAAATGAGTCCCCCCTTTAATCTTTTCAAAAGTATGTGTCTGTAGAAGGGTGTGTCAACAAACAAATTCGTAGATAGTAATGGATTTTTTTTTTTGAAGGACTTGTTGGAGTGAGAAAAATTGGGGGGGTTTTTTTTT
>KZ805347.1:175016-206931 GCA_003073855.1 Periconia macrospinosa | reverse complement strand
ATTTTTGTAATTTACTAGACTAACTAATAGGGGTATTATTAATAGTAAAAATAAAGCCTGTAGTGCTTTTTCTTCCTACTAAATCACCCCCCCAATTAGCGTCTACATAGCCTATTAAGTTAAAATTATTAAAATTATTAACTTAAGTACTATTAGTAGCTGATTTAGAAGAATTTTTACTATTTAATAAGTTATAACTATTATTATAGCTCACTATTGTATCTAAAGTACTAGGGGTACTTTCTTTATAATTTAGAGTTATATTATTAGATATATCCTTATTTTTAATAGTATTAATAATAAGTAACTTATTATAAGTATTATTATTATTATAATTCTTATTAGTTTTAAATATTAGTAAATAGTTAATAGTCCCTACTAGATATTTCCAAATCCTTTCTAGCGCTTTATAGTGGCTAGAATTTGGATTAGATATAAATCTAGCGCAATTATTAACTAAATAGCTAATATCTAGCCTAGTTTTAGTAGATAAATAAATTAAACTACCTATTTGTTGCTGGTAGTAATTTATTTCCTCTAAAGTAGCTTAATTTTTATTTTTCTCTAATTTAATTCTAGGTTTATAAGGTGTAGAAACTGGGTTTAAATTAGATTTATTATACTTTTCTAGTATATTTAATAGATATTTAGTTTGTCCTAAACTAATACTATTATTAGTTTTATTTATTTCTATACCTAGAAAGTAGGAAACCTAGCCTAAATTTTCTAGATCTAATTGTAAATCTATAAGATTTTTTTTTACTATATTAATAGTATTTAAATTAGGGCCTAGGACTAAAATATCGTCTACGTAAACTATAATAATTATATTTAAGTCTTTATTTTAAAATACTCCTTGCTCTAAAATAATAGGTAAAAAACCTATTTCTTTTAGTTTGCTAGCTAGTAAATTATACCAAAGCCTAGGAAATTATTTTAATCCATATAGTGCTTTATTTAATTTATATACTATATACTTATTTTCTAGCATAGTTTTATTAATATTATTATAATTTTCTATTTTATTATTATTTAATAAAATAGATTTATTATTAATAAAACTAGAAGGTAATTTAACGTAAATTTCTTTATCTATAGGGGCGTGTACAAAAGCGTTTTTAAAATCCTATTACCTTATTTTAAAATTATTAAATATAGCCTAATAAAGTAATAATTTAATTACTTCTAGCCTAGTTGTATTAGCAAAAGTTTCTAAATAGTCTAATCCGTAGATTTAGCTAAAACCTTTTACTACCTATTTAGCTTTATATTTAATAATTTTATTATCTTTATTAGTTTTTATTTTATAAACCTATCTACCTTTTAAAGCTTATCTATTATTAGGTAATTTAGTTAAAGTCTAAGTATTTTAGTTAACTAAAGCCCTAATTTCTAGCTCTATAGCTTTTATCTATTCTAAATTATTAGAATTAGATAAAGCTTCTTTAAAAGTATTTAGTTCTTTATTAAATAAAATAGTACATAAAATAAAATTTTTAATTTTATTTTTATCTTTTACTAATAAAGAGTTATAAGGTATAAAGTTTTTTAGTTTTTTTTTATCTATAGTAGGTATTTTAACTATAGGTTTAGAAATACTAATATCTTTAGATTTATTATTATTTAAATTAATTAAGGGGTAATTCTTTTAATTTTTAATAATAGATAAATCTTTTATAAATTTAATATTTTCTTCTTCTACTAAAAGCTTTCTATCCTTATTAACTTTAAAGGTAAAATAGTTATCTTCTAAAATAACTATATCTCTAGTATAAATAACTTTTCTAGATAATAAATCTAATACTTTATAAGTATTAAAATTATTATATCCTAAAAGTATACCTTTTTTACCTCTTTGTTATAATTTAGTTATTTGTGTTTTATCTTTATAAAAATAAATAAAACCCTAAATTTTAATAAACTTATAGTTTATTTTAATTGTAGGGTTAACTAAATTAAAAGGTATTTAGTTATTAATACTAGAGTAGGGGATTATATTATAAATATAAACGCTAGAAGTAATAGCTTCTCCCTAATATTCTAAAGGGCAATTAGAATTATATAAAAAACTTCTAGTAGTTTCTAATATAGTCCTATTTATTCTTTCTATTAAACTATTTTGTTAACTAGTTCTAGGACTATTAAATTCTTGTATTATACCCTCTTTTATATAAAGGTTATTAAATAAAGAATTTTTAAATTCTATCCTATTGTCTAATTTAATTCTTTTTATATTTAGATTACTTTGCTTTTTTACTTTAGCTTTATAAATTGTAAATTTATTAAAAGCTTTGCTTTTAGCTTTAAGTAGAAAGTAATCTAAATATCTAGTATAAGAATCTAGAATAAATAGGATATATTTATAACCCTCTTTAGTAGGAGGAGTTATAGGGCCTACTATATTAAAAACTACTTTATTTAAATAACTAGTAGCTTTAGGAGTAATTTCCTTATTAACTTTATTAGTTATATTAGATGCAAGATATATACTATATTTTAAATCCTTATAACTACTTTTATAAGGGATATTTAAAATAGTAGTAATATCCTTTAGGTTTTTATACCCTAAACGCTTATGCTAAAGTATTAAATCTTTATTACTAATAGTATTTATAGTCTTTTTAGTTTCTAAAAAATTTATTTTACTATTAGTTATAAAAAAGTTATTAGCTTTTAAATTAAAAGAAAAAGTAACGTAGGTTATAAGCGAGCTAATTACATAAGCAAGCTAATTACTCTACTAAGCCTGCACTAGATTACTTTATAAAATATGTAATATACTATAGGATTTAGATAAAATAGTATTTTATAACCCCTCTATATAATCTATAGATGTATCTACTATAGTTTTATAAGTTCGTGCGTTATACCTAGTTTTACTACATTACTTATAGCGTCTTTAAAATAGCTTACCTAGTTTAGTACGCCTACCTTTCTTTACTTTTTTACTACTACTATATACCTTAAATTCTTATAGAGAGGCTAATTACTATCCTTTTTTAGCTATTAATACTCCTTAATCCTAAATACGCTTTCTTTTATATAATTTACGTTGCGTGGTAGCTTTATTAGCTGCTTAAAGTTTAGTATTTTTCTTTTATACTAATACTAGCTTATACGTAATTATAGCTGCGCCTTTTACTAGCTTTTTAAACGCTTTAACTATAGATATTAGGGAGCTATTTATATACTTTTAAATCCTCTACTTTACTAGCGTTAATTATAATCTAAATTTTAGAGTATTTCCTAGCGTCTATAACTACTAGGAGTCCTTATTAATAATAGGTAGTAAAGGCGTACGAAGCTTAATATTAAGCTTTAATATTACTACGTTTAAGTTAAGAGGAACTAAGCTAACGCCTTAGAAGCCTTTTTAGATATTTTTTTTAGTAATTAAAGCTTTAAAAGTAGTAATAAAGTAAGGTAGAAACTTAGTTTTTATAATATAGGTAATTTAGTTGCGTATTAGATTCTTAGCTTAGCGTCTATACGCCTTCTTTAATAGAGTAAAATACCCTATATTAAGGAGCTATAAGAGATAAGATAAGTAAGTAGGCATATAGAGTGTAATAATCTTGTTAGCCTTATAGTAATCTTAGAATTTAAGTAAGTTGTAGCTTTTATAGCTATTAATAATAAGTAGACGTGCGGCACTAATAGTATACTTTTTTATATACTTATTAAAGTGCTTTAGCTACTATAAATTAAGCTTATTTATTATTTAGCCGTTCTTAGAGACTATAATAACTTAGTTAAAAGGTAGATTCTCCTTTTTATACTAGGCGGAGAGGTAGTGCTTACCCTAAAAGATAATAAAAAGTAGAATTGCCTAGCCTATTACGTTAATACCTTAAATAACTATAGCCTACTCTTAGTTACCCTATTATACGCTTTTTAGCCGTCCTTAATACTTAAAGCCTATAACTACTACTTTAGTTAATATTATACCTATTATAAAGCTAGACTTATTAAAATTATAGGTATCTTTATTCTAGATACCGTACTTAGATTTCGTATTCTTTATAAGGTGGAACTAGCCCTATATAACCTCTAGATCCTTATAGAAGGCTCTTTTATAGTTATACTTTTAATTAAACTTTATTATAAGCTTTAGCTAGCGCTTAATAAAGTTTACAGCCTAGTTTTAGCCTACTAGTCCTAGGCTACGCTTAGCTTATAGGGAATTGGCTTTATCCGCTATAGTAGCAAGCTGGGATAGAAATCTTTAAGCGTCTAGGTTAAGTATATCCTAAAGAAGTATCTGCTTTTTTATCTTTAGAAAATTAATTAAATTAGGCGCGTAATCGCGTTAAAAGGTAGTTCTAGTACGTTGTGTACTTAGTATATTTTAAGGTACGTTATAGATCTATGTAGCGCGTTATTAAAATAGTGTTGCGTCTTATTTAATAGCCTAAAGTGTAAGCTATATTCTAGCCTCTTTTAATTCTAATAGCTAAGTAGGTTATTAAGATATTAAAAAAACTATTAGTTAATAGTATACTTTAGTGCGGGCTTAGCAGAGTAATTAGCTTACTTATATAATTAGCTTACTTATAACCTACGTTAATAATATATAGGTTATTACTTTTATTAAAAAAAGTAATATATATATTATTTTTATTATAAAGCTCTACTCTATTATTTCTAAAAAGTATATAATATTTAGAACTTTCTAGTTATAAAATAGAGATTAAATTAATAGTAAAACTAGGTATATAAAAGTAATTCTTTAAAAGGATAGTTTTATTAGAAATTTTTAATAAAATATCTTCTTTTTCTTTAACCTTTAGGCTAGATTTATCCCCTTAGCTAATACTATTATTATAATTAATAAAGTTATTAAAATAATCCCTATTATTAATAATATACTAGGTAGAGCTAGAATCTAAAATAAAATTAGCTTTATTTATAGATTTAGAGTTAAGGGTTGCTAGTACCTTATTACTATTATCCTTATTAGTTTTATTTAAACTATTAAGGTTTATAGCTTTATAATTATCTATATTATCTTTTTCTTCTTTTAACTAATTAGAAAAGCTATTAGAAGGTCTAATTTAATTTTTAGACTTTCTATTTAATTTTTGCTTTTTTTTTTTAGTTTAAAAAGAAATTCTAGATAAATAGACTTTTTTTTCTTTTTTATCTAAATTATTTATACTATATTTCCTATTAAACCTTTTAGACTTAGGTTTTTTATTAGAAAATAGTTTAAAGCAATTAATAGTATTATAACTATTAGTTTTGTAATTTATATAATATTATTTAGATTTATTAAAGCGTTTACTAACTTTATTCTTATTATTTTTAATAAGATAAGTAGTATTATTACTATCTTCTAAACTTTCTAATCTTTTAGATTCTTTTATTAAATTAGAAAATAGGATTTCTAAATTAATATTATTAGAATTATCTCTAAAAGATTATATAGAAAAAGTAATAAAAGCTTTATACTTATTATCTAAGCTATTTAAAATATAAGCTATAACTAATTACTTAGGTAGCTCTATATCTTTAGCTTATAATAAGACTATTATTTCTTTTACTTTATTAATATACTCTTTTAAATTAGAAAAGTTATTTAAATTTAAAGTAAGAAATTTCTTAAATAGTATAAACTTACTAATAAAGCCTTTAGGAAAATATATTTGTTTTAATAAATTCTAGGCCTCTTTAGCGGTTTTATAATTTTGTATTTATATAAGTAGACCGTCTTCTACTAATAATTTAATAATAGCTAAAGTTTTTATATCTTTAGCTTTATCAATATTATTTATTTATATATAGTTTAAAAAAGCTACTAGATCCTTTTTAGTTAGGCTAGTAAGCGTTCTAATACTCTAAATATTATAATTTTCTATACTTTTTAGTTTTAAATTACTAAAAGGAATTTTAGAAGAATCTATTTTAAAAATTTAATAAAGATTTAATAAATATTAAAAATTTAAATATTTATTCTAAATCTTTTAAATCCTAAGGTACTAGATCTAGATATAATAAATAAAAACTAGGTTTATCCTCTTATAGTAAATAGGTAAGCTAAAAATTAAAAAATCTTATAAGGTCCTTTTTATAATAAAATTTTAAAAAGTCTTTTTTAATATCTTTTTCTTTTATAGCGTTATCTATAAGAATAAATAAGTTATTTTTATATTTTTACTTATAAATAGCTTTTAAATCGTTGTTTATTAAAACTTTTAAAGTTTTAATAAATATAAACTAGTAGTTTATATTTTAGATATCTAAATTAGAAGCTTTTCTTATAGATAATTTAACTAGGGGGTCCTAAATAGGTAATCCTATTTATTTAAATAAACTTAAATAAATAGAATTTAAGTATAGCTTTTTGCAAGTAAATCGGTCCAAAAATCTTTAAAATTAGCTAAAGGGTTATGTAGAAACAATCTAGTAATATAAAGTCTTTATATAAATAAAGAATTTTTTAATTTCTTTATTTTATTATTCTAGTAGTTATATAACTTTAGTTAATTTAATTTAGAGCTAATACTAGTCATCTAGTATTATAATTTATATTTTTTCCTTTTTAGGAATAGTGTTAATTTCTTTATTTAAATAAAGAAATAATTTTTTTTTATTTAATAAAGGAATTTACCCTTCTTACTTTAAAAGCAATCTAGGCTTATAACCTATTAGAGGTTACTAATAGGCGTAGTAGTAAAGTAGAGGGTAATATAATATAAAATAAAGTAAAAACTTATATTTTAATAACTTATATAGTAGGTAATATATATTATAGTACTGTAAGTCTAAAATCCTAAGGAAGGAATCCTTCCCCCTTATATATAGAGCTTAGCTTAGCGCTAAGGCTTCTAGACTAATATATTTATAATATAGATTCTTTATTAGATAAAGAGTCTTTATTATAATATAAATAGTTTCTTTATTTATAGTTCTTTATTATATAAAAAGTCTTTATATAATAAAGAATATAAAATAAAAAACTTACTTATATTTTAATCTAGTTAGTTCTATTATATAAATAACTATTTAATAATAGTTTATTATTTAAATAGATTATTAATAATAGTATAATAAGTAAATATAATAATGCTATTATATATATAAAATATAATACCTATTATATTTATATTATTTATACATTATTAATATATATAAAGATATCTTATATAAATATATATTATATAGATATATATTAAATAAGGCTTATATATATAGATATCTAATACTTACTTTTATAAAGAAACTACGTAGAAATATATTTAATACTTACTTAGATATCTTAACTAAAAAGTCTCTTAAAAGAATTTTAAAGCTAAATTAAAAAAAAAATACCTATTAACTAATACTACTTAGTAGAAATTAACCTAATTATATATTAAATTTTAGTTAAGGAAAGTGCACTAGAAACTACTCGCCTTAAATACGTACTATTATTAGTTTATCCTTCTTACTTAATAAGTAATTATATAATTTTAAATATCTACCCTTAATTAAAGATATCTATTCTTTAAAGGCCTATTAATATAAAATTAGCATATAGTAATATACTTAATACTAATAGATTATTAACTAAAAGGTAAAAATCTATTAATATATAAAATAGATAAACTTTATTAGTATTTATAAAACTATAAAGAATAGTAATAAGCTATTATAGCTACTAACCTTAAAGTAGCTAAAAGAGTAAGCTAGTTTATTTAATAAGAAATTATAGGCTAAATAAAAGTTAAAAGTATTCTCCTAGTTCTAACGCTTAATTAGGAAAAAAGAGAACTTAAAAAATTACCTACGCCTTAGTAATTAACTTAACTAGATATTAAATTCTAAAGCTAGCTTAATAAAGTAGTTATAAACCTTTAAAAAATAAGTTTAACTATATTAGAGTTTAATAGGTAGAAGAATAATCTAATAATAGCTTAAGCTTTCCTCCTACCTAGTAACTATTCCTATACTTATTAATATTTTATTAAAAATAGAAACTATATTAAATAAAATAATAGAAGCTATATAAGTTTATACTTTCTACTCTTAAACGCTAATAAAAACTTAATTTAAATATCTATTATAAATAAAATAAAAAAAAGTTATAGTATATATAGCTTATTAAAATATAGTATAAGAGACTATATATATTATTAATAGCTCCTTAAAAAAGGGTAGTATTATAAAAAGTTTAATCTAGAGTTAAAATACTATAACTACTACTATAGTCCCTTATTAAGTAATAATTTAATATTTAAGAGTAGGTAATCCTAACTAGTTAGTAATACGCTTTTATTATAAGTTATTTAAAAAATTTAATAATACTATAACGTAACTAATAAAGATTTAAAAAGGCTCTTTTCTAAGTAGAAGGCTTATAGTAAATTATTATAATAGGGGACTACTAATAACTAATTAGGATAGGTTTATATTAAGTATAAAGTAAATAGCTTTATAAACTTAGAACTAGAGTAAAAAAAGGTAGTAAAAGTAATGCGTTTCTATTAATTGTTATTTAAAAAATTAAATAAATAAAGTAAATTAGAGCTTTATAATAAAGAAGTAAACGTAATTAATAATTAACTAAAGGGACGCTAAAGGTAACCTTCTAGCTATTTAGTAATTAGGAAACTAGTCTAAAAAGTTATTAGTAAAGAATAAATAAGTAAGAAAAAAAAAAAAACAGCTACTTAAAAAAGCTCTCCCTAAAGAATAATTATAAATAGTAATTAGTAACTTTCTTTTAGTAGTGCTATTATTTAATATTAATATAGAAAAAGCTTTTAAAACTATAGTAGATAAAGCTAGCTAAAAAAAGAAAAAAAGGCTAATTTTAATAAGCTATTAAAAGAAAGATTTTAAGTTTATAACTAATAAGTTAAAAGCTTTACTATAAGTACCTACTACCTAATTAATTTTTATAGCGTCTTTCTAATAAAAAGTTAAAAGAATTACTATAGGGACCTTTCTATTATAAGGCTTAATATAATAAGTGCTTAGAAAACTACTTAAAAAGGTAGACTCTAATAAAAAAATAACTAAAACGTAATTAGGTAATATATTTATAATAAAAAAAATAAGAAAGATAAACTTTAAAAAAAAATTAGAAGTAATTAGTATAAAACTAATATAGAAGCTTTATTTACGTCTATATTTAAGGATTAATAAAGTACTATATATAAAAAATAATTACTAATACTTTATTATAGATATTAAAAAAAGAGTTAAAAAAAGGCTAGAAAAGAAACTATTAGTTAATTAAAAAAACTAAAGTAAAAAGATAAAACTAATCTAAATAAAAAGAAATATTTTAAGCTACTACTTAAATATACTTAAAAACTAGTATAAAGTATTAATTAATACTAGTATAGAGCTTAACGTAATATAATATAGTACTACTTAGGTACTAAATATCTTAATTAAAAATATTAACTAGGCTATAATACTAACTAATTATTAGGCTAAAATAGTTAGAGCTAATAGATTAGTAGATAAATATATAGGGACCGCCTACTATATACTAGTCTAAATTAGTTTAATAATAATCCTAACGCACTTTTAAATTACCTAAAAGATTTAATAGCCTATTATCTTAGGTTCTTTATAGCTTATAGCTTCCTAAGCCTATATATAGTTCTAAACTAATAGCTAAATAGAGTATTAGATTATAAGTAAAAATAACTTATAAATAGTATTTTTTTTAGGGTGCAATTTACTATTAACGCAGTCCTATACTAAACTAGTCCTATTAGAAAATAAGTAATAGGTATATTTTTAAAGGTAGTATACCTAATATTTAATTAATTAATAGCCTCTAAATAATAGATAATAAAAAAATACTAATTTATAAATAAATAAATAAAATAGAAAAACTTAAAGTAAGTACGTAACTAGCTATTATAAATGCGTAACTAAATAGAATAAAATACAGTATTTATAATATATAAAACTATAGCCTAGAAGGTCTAACTAGTTAATAAACTAAAAAAAGAAAAGAATATAGATTTTAGGTAACGTAACTAAAGGGAACGCGCGATAGAACGTTAATTAAAACTCCTAATTATCTAAAAAGTAGGGGTTAACTTATTTATAGGCTTTTTAGAATTATAATACGCTATCTTTTTATAAGGTATATAACTAACACTAAATTATCTCTTTTAAATACTAATTAGAAAAGACCTTTTTCCTACTAAAAAGTAACTAATAGTAAAACTAATATTTTATTAGAAGGTAGTAATAGCCTAGGAGTTCTTAGAAATAACTTATATTTACCTTAATATTTTACCTTTATATTATATTTAAACTATCCTATATAAGGCCTAGTAAATATAAGGGTATAAACTACTAAAAAAGCTAAAACTAAAAGTAATTAAAATAGTCTAGGAGCAGCTTAATTAAGGGATAATTAAGCTCTATAATAGCTAATATTAAAACTTTTAGTTTTTAATAAAAAAAAAGGGTAGAGTATTAAGTAGGTATTAGTTAATTAATAACGTTTAATATATTAATATAGTAATAGTAAAAAACGTAAACCTTTTACTATCTACTAATAACTTTACAGAGCGGCTAGGAGGTAAAGTAATTTACTTTTTATTTAATCTATTTTTAGACTATAATTAGATATTACTCTACCTTAATTTAAAAAATATTACTACTTTTTTTATACTTTTTAAGTTAGTTTAATAGTGCGGTATACTAATAGAAGTAATAAATATAGTTTAAGTATTTATAAAAGTAATTATAAAAATTCTTAAATAACACTTTTTTAATACGTCTCTATTTATTAATAATATTATAGTTAGTAGTAGCTATAACTAATATAATAATAAAGAAGCCCTACTAGGTATTTAAAAGTACATCTTTAAATATATCTAAAAGGTAGACGTAGTGCTAGCTAACGTAAAGTTAGCTAAAGTAACTATATTTAAAAAAAAGTTATTTTAGAAAGTAGCTTAAATAAAAATTATAAAGTATAAAGTAGATTTATTTAGATAATAGCCTACTAGAAAAAAAGTAAAATAAATACTTAAATAGCTAAAATATAGAAGCGTAACTAAAGTCTAAATATTTATTAGTTTCTATTCCTACTATTAATAATAAGTAATATTTTTTACTTTTAAGGCTAAGTTATTATATAAACTAATAAGGAAAGGAGCTAATTAAAAGTAGAAGGCTAATTAATAATTAGTAATAAAAGTGTTAAATATAGCAGTTATTAGTACTTCTACCCTAGTAATAATTAACTATAAATTAGAGTAAGCCCTATTTCTTATTATAAATAGCTATACCTAAAGAATAGGCGTAGTACTTAAATAAAAGAAAATTAATAAAAAAAGACACCTAGTTTAATTTAAAAGTATACTTTAGTCTATAGTAGAATTAAAGTAGTATTTAATAAAGCTTAAATATAAAGTAGTACTATAGGCTCTTAAAAAGTTTATACTTTACCTTTATAAGGCCTAATTTATAATTAAAACTAATATAGCTACCTTAATATTATAGCTTAATTAATTATTAATAGAAGTACCTAGCTTAGTAATAAATTAATAGCTAAGTGTAATACTTTTCTAGGACTTTAAAATATTATATATACTAGGTAAGAAAAATGTAGTTACTAACGCTCTATTAAGATACCTATAACTTAATAAATAAACCTAACTAAAAGAAGTAGAAAAGGATCTAGAACTATTTATTAACTACGTATTAGATAAGTACTAGGATAAAGTGTTTATAATAAAAGAACGCTAAATCTTTACTAATAAATATTTAGACGTATTAAAAGAAATTATAGTCTTTTTACGTATAAAAAAAAAACTAAATAAACTATTAAGTAAATTAAAAAAAGAATAAATTAAAAAAGCACGTACCTTTTTTAAAAAAAACTAATACCTTTTTAAAAAACTAATAAAAAACTAACTAGTTTAAACGGTAATTAATAATTAAAAAATCTAATAAGTACTTATTTAGAAGGTATATAGCTTACTATACTATTAAGGTATCTAAGGAACTTAAAAAGTAATATAGTATTAGTTCTAGTAGAAAAACTAATTTAAAACTATAAAAAAAAAAAGCTCTAATTCTACTCTAAGTACTAATAAAAGTAAAAAGCTAGAATAGAAGAAATACTATTAATTAGTAAACTAAAGGTAATTTTTAAATAATAGACTATTAATATAATGTAAATACTAATAAATAAACTAAAGTATAAATACCTAGTAGTTATAAAAAAGTATTTAACTAGCTAGCTAAAAATAAAAGCACTTTAGAAAGTCTCTATAAAAGTAGTAGCCTAATTTTTCTATAAAAACGTTTTATATAAATAAGGTATATTTATAAGGCTAAGCGTAAATAGTAAAATAGAAAATAAATTAGTAGTTACTATTATAGCTAAGTAGTACTATATCTATTATATATAATTATTAGGCTATAATTTAAAAGCATAAAGATTAATTAAAAAAAGCTATTAACTACTAATTATAGCTTTAATAAAGCTAATAGGAAACTAGTTAAATAACTTTTTATTTATTTTATAGGCTAACTAAATAATAATTAAGTAAAGTACTAGATATTTACTAGTAGAGCTAATTATAGAAGTCTAACTAGTTATACTAATTAAATTAATAATAAAAAGTTAGTAAACGCTACTATAGTTTAAAGTTTAATTAACTTTTAATCTTTTAGTAGTAAGGGTGAAATAATTTAAATAAAGGGAGAAAAAAATTATAAAAGCTATAGAAAAGATTAAATAATTACGCTTTAAAGTAGCTAAAAGATAGAACTTTATAAAAGGCTATAATAAGTTATTAATAGAAGGTAAACTAGTCCTTATTTAGAATTTAATTTAAGCGCTTAATAAGTTAGCGTTCTAAAAATTTATAAATTAATAAAAAAGTCTATATAAAATTATAAAGGTAGAAAAGACTTACTATTAGTTATAAGAGCTTAATAGGATATTACTTATTTACTCTATCTATAAAAACTAACTAAAAAGATTCTATTAAATAGCACTTAATAAAAAAGTAAAGATTTTCTAAAAAAGACTAAAAATAGTTAGGGAGGATATTTATATAAAAAAAAAAAAAGTTATAATAAAAAATAAAGGATCTTACCTATAGATTTATAAAGTATTTAATTATATATATATAATAAAATATTCTTAGTAATAATCTATCTTTTTTTTATTTATTTATTTATTTATTTATTTAATTTATTCTATATATGTATATATAAACTCTTTCTTACTACTACCTAGTAGTAGAATCGTTTATAATAATTTAATATATTTTTTTATAAGCTTTCTACTAACTTTATCTTGTTAACTAACTACCCTAAGCCTATATAGTTGCTACTTTATAGAGCTATAAGCTTTTACTAGTTATATTACGTAAGCCTCTATTTATTAACTTTATCTATACTTTATATTATTTTTTTATATTTCTAGTTCTAGTGCGTAATATTAAAAATCTAGCGTATCTACTCTACGTTGCCTTCTACTCTTAACATTATTTTAAAGTTTTTATTAAGCTCTAATACTATAGATATTAAGTAACTAATAAGCTCCTTTTATTAATATAGATTTAGAACTAGTTATAGCGCTAGCACTGCGCGCTTATAACTATTATTATTAATTACTTATACTTAACCTTATTAGTATACTTTTAATACTTATTTATTAGTTAGCTAGACTACTATAGTAGAACTATCCTTAATAATATCTTTAATAATTTTACTAGTTGCTAGCTTACTATATTATCTAATATATAGAAAGAAGTAACCTATACCTATAATATCGTCGCTCTTAATATTATTACCCTTACCTTTATTATTTTTACTTTTAGTATAAAGTAGTACTAGAAGTGCTAGTATAAATTCTAATTAGGTAAATAAACCTATAATAATAGGTCTTTCTATAGTTTATGCATTATTTTACGTATTATTTTATGTATTATTATTACTTTATATATTATTACGCATCTTACTATTATTTTTATATATTACTTACTAACTTAGATATTATTAATAAGTATAGTAAAAAAAGAAAAAGTAGGTATACTTACTAGTAGTATAGCGCGTAACTTTCTTTTATACTTTATAAAAATATCTAGGTAGCTATACCTAGATAGATAATATAGTACTATACTATTTAGTGCTAATTTAAGTTTCCTTTTAGCTACTTTTAATAGGTAGTTATTAGGATAATAATAATATAAAAAGTATTATTATTTTTTTATAATTTTTCAGGTAGACGCTAAGCTTTTTTAAGCCTAGCGCCTACCTTACGTAATATCTAGGTTATTAATAATCTCTTAATTAATTATACCTACTTTTTAATTTTTTTTTTCTTAATTATTTTATAATTAAGGTAGTCCTACCTTTTTTATTTTAATATTTTTTTTTAACTTTTATTTAGGTAAAAATACCTAGGTAGTACTTTAGTATTATTTTTTTTTATCCTATTAAATAATAATATACTAAGTAAATTAATTAATTAATTAAATAAATAAATAAAAAAAATATTAATTATTACTAAGAATATTTTATTATATATATATAACTAACGCTATTAGTATACAAGTTAATTAAGTATATAAGTTAATTACTCTACTAAAACTATACTAAAAATATAACTTTTCTAATAACCCCTCTAGGTCCTACACGTCTTTTTAATAGGTACGTAAGTTATACCTAGTCTTACTATAGGTTTTATAGTGTTTTTAAAAAAGACTAACCTTTTTTATATATACTTTTTTTAACGCTTTCTTTTTATTACTACGTACCTTAAACTCTTTTAAAGCTACTAAGCACTAACCTTTTTTAACTATTAGTATCTCTTCTACCTATATCTACTTTTTTTTATATAATTTATAATACGTAGTAGCTTTATTAGTAGCTTAAAGCTTAGTAACTTTTTTTTATACTAATATAAGCTTATACGCTATAATAGTAGCGCTTTTAGTAAGCTTTTTAAAAGCTTTAACTATTAAAGTTAGTAAACTATTTAAATACCTCTAAATTTTCTCCTTTACTAGTATTAACTAAGACCTAATTTCTAAAGTATTACTTAGGGTTTTAAACGCCTAGGGTTCCTTATTTAGAAAAAGTAGTATTAGTATTCTTAACGTTATATTAAACTTTAATATTATAGCTTTTAGGTTAAATAGGACTAGCCTAGCGCCTTTAAAGCCTTTTTATATATTACTTTTAGTAAAAAAATTATAAAAAATAGTAATAAAGTATAGTAAAAATTTAAGTTTTATAATATAAGTAATATAGTTACGTATTAGCTACTTAGCTTAGCACCTATACACCTTTTTTAAAGGCATAAAATAACTAATATTAAGTAGCTATAAAAAGTATAATAAGTATAAAAGTATATATAAAGTAATAATATTATATTTTTTATAATATTACTTAAATTTAAAAGAGTAGTAGCTTTTATAGCTATTAAAAATAAGTAACTACGCTATACTAACTATACGCTTTATAGTATATTTATTAAAGTACTTTAACTATACTAAGGTAAGCTTATTTATTATTTAACTATTTTTAAAAAGCCCTATTACCTATTTAGAAAGTAGTTAATTTTTTTTATACTATATAAATAAGTAGTGCTTACTCCTAAAAATAAAAAAAAGTAGGATTATTTATTTAGTTATATTAATACCTTAAATTATAATAACCTACTTTTAGTTACCTTACTAAAGAAGCTTTACTTTTTTTTAACACTTAAATAAAGTAATAACTAAACCTATTAATATTATACCTATTATAAAGTCTAACTTATTAAACTTATACGTATTTTTATTAAAGATACTATACTTAGCTTTAGTATTTTTTATATAATAGAACTAACCTTTAATAAGCTTTAAATTCTTATATTTTACTTTCTTATAGTTATACTTTTAACTAAAAATTACTTTAAGCTTATTATAGTGCTTAATATACGCTAAAGCCTACTTTTTATTTATTAAGTTTTAGTTATATTTAGCTAGTAAAGAATTAGCTATAGATTAGATATCTATAAGCCTAAATAGGAATTCTTACTTATTTTAGTTAAGTAGCTCTTAAAAAATTACTTTTTCTTTATAAAAAGTAAGCTTTATTAAGTTAGGCGTGTAATTACGTTAAAAAGTTTTTTTAACGTATTAATTACTAATTATTAATTAAAAAATATTATAGATAGCTATAGCGCGTTGCAATAATAGTATTATATTTTATTTAATAGCTTAAAGTATAAGCTATATTCTAGCTTTTTTTAATTCTAGTAGCTATTAAGGTTATTAAGCTATTACGTTATACTATTAATAATAATATATTTTAGTATAGTTTTAGTAGAGTAATTAACTTATATACCTAATTAACTTGTATACTAATAATATTAAGTGCTTTATAAATCTATAAGTAAAATAGTCTCTCTTTACTTATATATTATAGTTATTATAGTATCTTCCTTTAAACCTAATATAATAAAATAATTAACCTTTACTATATTTATTACGCTTAGTTATCTTTTTTTAACCTAAAACGCTCTTAAATTAAACCTATTATATACGTAACTAATAGCTATATAGCTAATTCCTAATACTAACTTATTTTTAATTAGCGTTTAAGTCCATGCTAATATATAGACTACTCCCTTTATATATTTTTTTTATTTCTCTATACTACTTCTATTTTATATATAACGTTTTATAATCTACTTAGAACTACCTAAGTATTATACATAGTAGTAATAGATTAGTTATATAAAAGATAGCTCCTTAGCATCCTTATATTAAACCTAATTAAAACCTACCTATAGCACTTTTATAACATTACGTTATATACCCCTTTTAAGCTAAGAATAGCTACTAAATCTAACCTACTATAATTAATTCTCTTTAAACTAGCTATAATTAAAGCTAGTACTATAATATATATTAAATTATTATAATAAACCCTTACCTAATAAGAAGCTTAACACTATAATAAAATAACTACCCTACGCTCTAAGCTAGCGATAGTTAAATAGTCTATTTTTTATCTAAAAAAGGTAACTTTTAATATTAAAGATTCTCTAGTTTTAAAAAACATTTTAAAGTCTAAGAGTAGCTTATCTCCTTTTTAGATAACTTTACCTATAACCTAATTACCTTTTAAACTAGTAGGAGTAAAAACTAATAAACTCTTTAACCCCCCCTTTTTTAATAAAAAAAAGAAAAACCTACTTACGTTCTTCTAAAAGCTTTAATATAAACTTAAAGGTAACTTTAACTAATATCTCTTTAAACGCTCTTATTTCTTATATATATACTTTTACTTAGACTATAACGTAGTTATACTAGTTAACTCTCTAATAGATAAAATAATTAATACTATAGATTAACTTATCTTTTTTTTAAAAGCTATATATAGTAACCCTTATAAAAAAATAACTATTCTAAGCTAACTTGCATCCCTTAAATAAGAAAAAAAAAGTTTTATAGCTTACTTTACTAAATTCTAATAATATACTACTAATATAGGCCTAAATAAAATTAGTTTAATTACTTTTTTCTATAACTTTCTATCTCTTAAACTAAACTAAGTAATAGTTAGTAAGGCTCTACCTTAGAGTCTAAATACTTATATTAACTTAATTACTACTTATAATAATAATATAAAATTCCTCCCTATTATTACTTTTCTATATTACCCTTAAACTACCTCTACTTTAACTAGACACCTTAACGCTATAAAAATTAATTTATCTTATACTTCTATTAGTTCTAAAGAACATAAAAACTATAAAAAAAAAGGCCTCTACTTTAAGTATAAAAAGTATAGCTATATTTTTTAAGACTACTCTATCCTACTCCCCTAAGTAAGAGTAGGTAGTATACCTATTTACGTTTATTTTATTTTACCTTTAACCTACTACTAAAATAGTACTAAATTAACACTATTTTTTTAAAGCTTTTTTTAACGTTTAAAAAAAAGCTATAGCTAAAGCTCTAAGTACTTATAAAAAAACTTATTTTAGCGTTAAGTTACTTTCTAAAACTAATTTAATACTAGATCTCTACTAAGTTCTAGACTACTTCTCTAAATAATAATTAGAAATATTAGGTAAACGTGCCTATATTATTATAATAAGAACGTATTTCTAAAGTAGTTTATACTCTAATTAACTCTAAAGTAAATAGTATTAGTTATATTAACTAAAAACTAGCGCGTAAGCTAAATCTTTAACTAACTCCCCTACACTAAATAATACACCTAACTAGATTTAATAAAAAATAACTTAAAAGAGGTTCTATTTTATATAAAACCTTTATTACGCTTACACACTAATACTATATTAAGAGAATTAACCTTTATATAATAAATACTAAATAATATAATTTAATACTTAGCTAACTATAGCTATATTAATACTAAGTTACGTTTAATTACTAAAACTAAATTCTAAAGTTTAACTCTTCTTATTACTAGGCCGTTTACTTATATAAACACTTATATAAAACCTAAATTTAATTTATCCCTAACTTTAATATAGAAACTCTAACTAAACTATAAAATTAATTTAAATTACCTCTATCTTTTAACAAACTACCTATAGATATTAACTATATTAGTTCTGCCTCCTTTCTAATACTAGCCTATTAACCTAATTATAAAATTCTTACTATCTTAATTATTAATATTAATAAAGCTCTTACGCTTAAATTATATACTAACCTAAAAATAAAGGTACCTGCTAAGTACTATAACTTATTATATATCTTTTCCTAATCTAAAGCTAATAAGCTCCTAATTTAACGCCTATATAATTATTAGATTAAACTTAAACCTAGTAAATAACTAGGTTATAGACTGCTATATAAAATATTCTTAAATAAGCTAAAAGTACTTTAAAAGTACTTTAATAAGAACTTAGAAAAAAAGTTTATATAAGCTAGCTTATTCTCTGTCGCCTTGCCTATACTTTTTATAAAAAAGCTAAAAAGCAGCCTCTAATTCTGCGTTAATTACTATAAATTAAATACCTTAACTATAAAAAACTAATACCTAATTCCCTTACTATAGGAAACCCTTAATAGGTTAAGTAAAGCTAAGTTCTATATAAAATTTAATATTATTACCGCTTTTAATAAGCTCTAGATAGCTAAAAGTAATAAGTAGCTTACTACGTTTTAGACTTAATATAGCCTATTTAAGTATCTAGTTATACTTTTTAGATTAGTAAACGCCCTAAGTACGTTTTAGCACTATATAAATAACGCTTTACGCCTATATTTAAATATATTCTGTACTACGTATATTAATAATATTTTAATATATAGTAATAACTTATATAAATATAAAAAGTACGTAAGGCTAGTACTAAAAGTAATAGAAAAAGCTAGATTATAACTTAACGTTAATAAATGCAAGTTCTATAAGTTTAAAGTTACGTACTTTAAGTACGTAATATTTATAAATAGTATTTAAATAGACCCTAAAAAAGTCTAGGTAATTATAAACTAAAAATACTTATAGAACGTAAAAGACGTACGTGCCTTTATTAGGTTTTTAAATTTTTACTAATAATTTATTAATAACTTTTTTAAACTAGTAAGCCCTATAGTAAACTTTACTAAAAAAGACGTCTAATTTAAATTTAATTCTACCTATAGATACTTTTTTAATTAGCTAAAGTACGCCTTTACTAAAGCCCTAATCCTCTAATACTTTAACCCTAACTTTCTAATTTTTATAGAAGCTAACGCTTCTAATTATATTATAGTAGGTGTACTATCTTAAACTAACTCTAATAAGATTACTTACTCTATTACCTATTTTTCTAAGCGTATAAGTCCTATTAAAGGTAACTATAAAATCTATAATAAAAAACTACTTACTATTATATAGTGTTTTAAATAGTAAAGACCTAAACTTAAAAGTACTGCGTTTCTAATCTAAGTCCTAATTAACTATAAAAACCTTTAGTACTTTACTATAACTAAATAACTAAGCTATTAATAAGCTTATTAGTCTAAATACTTATTAAAATTTAACTTTATAATAATATACTAACCTAGTAAGAATAGAAAAAAGCTTAACGTACTAACCTATAGGTTTTAGGATATACCTACGTAGGAAAAAGCCTAATAAGCTTAAAACTAAACTCTATTATAACCTAAACTATTTATAAAACTAAATTTAAATAAAACTAACTAAATAATTATATAGATTATTAATAATAAGTACCTAAATAATAAGTTTATTTAGTTAATACTAGAACTACTCTAAAATAATACTTATTACTTAAAGCTAATTATACTAAGTAACTATAAAAACTAAAATAGTAGACTCTACTACTAAAACTAATTAGTAATTTCTAATTTAGATAAACTAAAAATAAAACTACTCTAACTTATACATAATTTTTTAGTAGATAGATACCTAGGTAAAAATAAGACTTTAAATATTCTTTAACGTAAATACTATTAGCTACGTATATTTAAAGCTATTTACTAATTTATATTTTACTACTACACCTATTATAAAGCTAAAGCCTCCTATAAAAAGTACTATAGTTTATTAAAACTACTTTTAATCTTTAATTAAGCCTAGAAAGACATTTTTATAAACTTTATTATTAACCTACCTAAGTTTAAAAGCTATATAAATATTATAGTAGTTATAAATAAACTAACTAAATACTAATATCTAATACTTTATACTTTAATAATAGCGCCTGTAATAGCCCTATTATTCTACTAATACATTTAGGTTTATTATAAATTACCTAAAATAATAGTATCTTAAAAAGAAAAATAATTTATATCTACTTTCTAAGATAAACTTTATAAGTAACTAAAAATTAATATCTAACTTTCTACTACTTTTTATCTAAAAATAGATAGTTAAACTAAAATTATAAATATATAAATAAAATAAGTACTCTATATATTTATAAATTACTAGTAAAATAACTAAGTAGCTTAGTTACCTATAGCCTAGTTTAAAGCAAATAACATAATATCTAAATTAACCTAAGTTTTGCTATTTCTAGCTACGTCTAGCTAATATCTATAAATAGAATTTAAATTACTTTTAAATATACTCTAACCCTGTTATAAAGCCCTATAAGTAGTAGATACTAATAAGCTAGTAAATAAAATCTAAAACCTAACTAAATATATCTATAAAAAGATGCTTTAGACGTAAGCCCTTTAATAAAAATACGTAAACTATAACTAAATACCTACTTCTACGTACGTAATAGGAGACTAAGTTTAGCTTAATATTTAAAATATTTAAACTAACTAATAGTTAAAGAAGCTAAACTAAAAAAATATAGGCCTCTTTAAAGTAGCGTAAAAAGTATCTTTCTATACTTACTAACTTAACTTACTTAATAGTATAAAAATATATCCTATTTTTTATATATCTTTACTCTAACTAGCTATACCTAAATCTAATTACCTACCTAGCTAGTAGAACCCCCTACCTAATTCTATTATAATTAATAATAAATTAAAGTACGTTATTATTAGTATTAAAAAAATCTACTATAATAAATAATAATATTAATATAAATATCTAACCTAATAGGCTAGCTATAATAAACTATTATAGAAACTAGCTAAATTTCTATAAAAAAAAACGCTATAGTAACCTAATTCTACGCCTAATACCTATTTAAACTAATTCTATTCCTAAATAAAAATAACCTAATACCTAATTTAACTTAATAACTAACTTTATTTTAAAGGAAAGAAGTACTATTATAGTATTTTTTCCTAAACTTAATATAATAAAATAACTAACTTTTACTATATTTATTACGTTTAGTTATTTTTCTCTAACCTAAAATATTTTTAAATTAAACCTATTACGTATATAACTAATAGTTATATAGCTAATTCCTAGTACTAATCTATTTTTAATTAGCGTTTAAGTTTATACTAACGTATAAACTACTCTTTCTATATATTTTTTTTATTTCTTTATACTACTTCTATTTTATATATAATATTTTATAATTTATCTAAAACTACTTAAGTATTATACGTAGTAGTAATAGATTAATTATATAAAAGATAGCTCTTTAGTATTCTTATACTAAACTAAATTAAACTCTACCTATAGCGCTTTTATAATAACTACGTATTAATAATATAAGAAAACCTATAAATAAAGAAGGCTATACTTTACTTAGTTTAGAATTATAAATATAGGCGCTACTTAATAACTTAAAAAAAAAAATTATTTAAAGTCTATAATTTAAAGCGTTAAAGCTACTATATAAAACTAAAATAATAGGTATACTAGTATATATACTTAATTAAAGAGAGCCTATAGCTACTAATTATTTTTTATAGTAAGTAGCTTTACTATATTTTAGCCTAAAGTAAAAGAACGTATAACTTATAGTATAATTAATAGTAATATATATACGTTTATTTTTCTTAATTAAACTATACTTTTTATTTTAGAATTAGTAGATAATATTTTAGAATATTAAAGTTTTACTAATATACGTATATAATAAATACTACTTATAAGCCTACCTAAAAACTAGTTATAAAATTTATTTATTAAATAGCTTTATAACGTACCTAAAATATATTATCTTAGTACCTTTACTATATTTATAGCTTTTTTTAGTAATTTATATAATAAATTAATATAAACTAAAAAATATAATAAAAAGCTTATATAAGGATTTTATAATAATAAGAAAAAACGCGCTATATTAGAACGTAATATTAAATGCCTCTACTTAAAGTATAACTTATATTATATATAAGTAAAAAAACTAGTAATAGATATAAAAAAAAATAATAATATAGCTATTACCTATACTAAAAAACTACGTAAAAAGCTTACTATATTTAAAAAATATACTAAGGCTTAATTAAAACCTACTTTTAAAAAAAGGCTCTAGAGGATTACTTTAGCTAATAACTTAAAGGCTAATTTTAAATTTAAGTATAACCCTATATATACTACTATATAGGCCTTATTACTAATTCTATAACTTATATTATAACTTTTAAAAAACCTACCTAGTAATAATAAAGATTCCTTTTTAGATAGCGTTTATAAAGCCTACTTTTAAATAAACTACGTTACTACTATTTCTAATATTAAATAGAATAAGCTTATCTACTTTAGAAAATACTAAGGCTAAAATATTAAAAAGTTTATTTAGAAAAGTATTTAATAATTATAGTTTATACTAATTATTTACGCTACTAATAAAGCTTAAGTTTACTTTATTACTTAATATTTAAAAGAAACTTTTAATAATTTTATATATATTTAAGATAGCTTTTTACTTATTTACATAACACTATTTAACTTATTTAAAGCCTTATATTTTACTTATAGTAACTAAAATTTAGGTACTATAGCCCTTACTAAGTATAATAGTTATATATTTTTTAAAGTTAGTACTAATACTACTTCTAGTATTTAAATACTATAAAAATATAAAGTTAAATTTTTATTTTAGATATAATAAATAAAATAGGCTACCTTTAATTAAGTTAATAAATTTTATAAGAAAATTTTAAACTAAATAAAAAATAGGGGTTATATATAAAATAGTACTTTCTAGGCTTCTTTTAGCTAAACCTAGGTACTTTATAACTTTAAAACTATATTTACTACTATATAGCGTTAAATATAGTATTTTAACTAGAATTATATTAGTGCGTTTTAGAAACAAGGGGGCTACCCTAAGTGTTAAAAAAAGTTAGAAAATCGCACCTAGGCCCTATATTAATACTTATATAATTAAGGATAAATAGAAGATAAATCTCCCTATAGCCTATAAGGTAGGTACCTAAATTATAACGTTATTAAATATATTAGCCTACTAGTAAATATACTTAGCGTACTAGTTTATAATTATAAAAAACCTTAGTTAAATAATTTAATACATCTATACTTATTACTAGAATAGGCAAGTTAGAAGGCCTAGGTGCGATTTTCTAACTTTTTTTAACATCTAGGGTAGCCCTATAATATATAAAAACTATAATACTATAAAGGTATTAACTCTATATTTTTCTATTATACTAACTAAAAATAACTTTAGTTAAATAAGCTAGCTAAAACGTTATTTAAAGAATGGTATAAATAATAACTAACTAAATAAATAATTAAATAAAAATTCTACCTATTTTTAAAGTTTTACTAAAATAGAAATCTTTAATAGTAAGTTTAATAGTAAGGGCCTATTTAAGAATAGTAAGCCTACTAATACTTTTTTATTTATAACTAAAATAGTTAAAACTATTTTAATTAAAAAAAATTACTTTTAAAATTATTAAAATCTAAATAACTACTTAGATATTAAATTAAAAAACTTAGCCTCTTAAAGATAAGTTATTTACCTAAAATTTTAGCTAAGTATAATTAGAATAAAGTAACTATATCTACCTATAGGGGGGATAGTATAGTAGTTAAGCGCCTAGGTACGCTTTTTAGCTTAAAGAACTTAAAAGTTTTTACTAATATAGGGTATTAATAGTAAGAGCTATAGGTTTAAATTTTACCCCTTTTATCTAATCTAACTAATTACTTTTTTCTACCTAATTTTAAGGTTTTTTTATTAATTACCTTAGAAGGTTTTAATCCTATATTTAAAAAGTTTCTTTTCTAGTTTTTATTATAAATTTTCTAAATAATTTTAGTAAGCTTATTACTTTATTTATAAATAACTAGCTAGCTAGCTAAGCTACCTAGTAGTAGTTAACTATAAATAAAAGTATTAATAAATAAATAAATACCTACCTACTATATTAATTTAGAAATTAATAGCTTTAACCTAAAAATATTAAAGCTAGATAGGCTAGTAGGTATATACTCTAATATTTTATATATTACTAAGATTCTATTAAATAATAGAGCTTAAAAAAACCTAGTTTTAAATAAGTTTATAGAGCTAGCTAAACTTTAAAAAATTATACTACTAAAAGCCTACTTTATAAAAAGCTATAATAATTAAAAATTAGAACTAATTAAGTATAGAGTTAAGTTTTATCTAAATATTTAAAAATATTTAAAATATATTTTAGTATTTATTATATAGAGGCTACTTTTAATTAATATTTTTTTTAGGTATATATAGTAAACTATATATAAACTTAGTATTCTCTACTACTTTAGCTGCGTTACTTTTAATAGTAATTAATATTAATACTTTTATAATCTATACTAAATTATTTTTAAAATTTACGCTAAAGAATTTAAGCTACCTATAAGCTAAAAACCTTCTAACTACTAGATAGATAGATAAATTATTTTTTTAGCCTAAGTCCCTTTCTATTAGAACTAAATTAAATATCTTATAGTATAAAATATAATAAAGTATATAGATAGTTTTAAAAAAATACTAATATAGATATTTACTTAGTTTTTAACTACGCTATACGTTCCTATACTAGAGTTAAAAAAATATAAACTATTTTTATTTTTAGAAATAATAGAGTTTATATTAATAAAGTTACTATAAAAAAAAAATTATAAAATTATAAAAAAAAGCTTTAAGAAAATTAACCTATCTACTATTATACTATTTAAATACTAAAAAAAAAATAAACCTTTAAGACTATAATTATACTAATATTCTTAATTAACGTATTATCTATAATTATAAAATTTATATTAAATCTAAAGCTAAGCTATCTAATATAAAGCTCTACTTAATACTTTTTTATTAAATATAAGCTATAAAAAATTATATTTAGGAACTTTAAAAAAAAGGTTTTATAGAGCTTATCTAATTACTTATATACTTTAACTTTTTTATTATT
This sequence comes from Periconia macrospinosa, assembly GCA_003073855.1. NCBI lineage: Eukaryota > Fungi > Ascomycota > Dothideomycetes > Pleosporales > Periconiaceae > Periconia > Periconia macrospinosa. The sequence continues at coordinate 181,195 of KZ805347.1, read as the reverse complement.
ACTAAACCTAGGCTGGCGAGTAGGGGGGTGCAACCCGCACTTAGGGCTGGGTTGGGTTAGGGTCGCATGGGCCACGGGTCTGGGTTGGGTAGGGGTCACGTGATTTGGGGCTAGGTTGGGTTGGGGTATATATTAGCGTGGGTCTAGGTCTAGGTTAGGTCGCACAGACGTTAGGTAGGGGTTGGGTTTAAGTTACCTAATAGGTGTTAAGTAATAAATATATAAAAAACGCATAGCTTAAAATTAAAATCTAAAATTAATAATATTTATATTAAAAAATATATACTACGCGTAAAAAGCTTATAAAAAACGTAGGTAGTAAGGGTAGTAAAAGAAGTATAATTATTATAGCTATTTATTACGCTTAACTATCTAATAACTCTTATAGGCGCTAGGTAGCCCTCTGCTTTCTTAAGGATAGCCGTTTCTAGAGTTATAGTAGTAGTAGTAGTTATTTTTCTCTTACTTACCTATAAGAAGAAGAAGAAGCTTTCTCTTTCTCTTTCTCCTCCTCCTCCTTATTAACTATATTTTTTTTATCTAGGTTACCTAGGAGCTGCTTATCTTAGCTATTATATTACAGGTAGGAAAGCTTAAATAAATTGTTAACTTTATTAGCTAGTAGTGGTTTAGTAACCCGGTCTTTATATAAACTAGGAGGGTCCTTTCCTAATTAGGTAATTAAGTTCTTTATAGTTATAATTTTCTAAATTATCTAAGAAGCAAGTTTATATTATTAATTACTAATTATATTTTTAGTAATATTAAAAACACGCTTAACGCTAACCTCTATAATAGGTATAGTAAGGATGTCTTTAGCAACCTAGGCAAAATAGAGATAAGTAGATTTATTCTCTTTCTACTACTAAAGTACATCTAGGTTAGAGCTTCTTACTATAGTAGTGCTAAGGTAATCCTTTCCTTTCTAGTATATTAGCCCTCCCTTATAGTTAGGGTTATGCGTAGATAAACTAGATTGTTGAAACGTTAGAGATAATAATCTACGAAACTAGTTATTATAAGGTAGAAATAACTATTAAACACTTATACTTAATAGGGTAGCTGTTTAATTTATTAAATTATAGTAATAAATAAAGTTTAGAAATTATTCGCGGTAGTCGTACTTCTAGTATAATTTCTATATATTTCCCTTTACGTAGTTAGTATAACACCGTAATAAATAACCGTAATAACTTACCTTATATACTATTAACTTTTAGCCTAGGTGTAGGATAGTTGCGTAGTTAAATAGAAAGCTGCGCGCACCTTCTGTCCTTAAGTAGTACTTACGCAATTTTTCTTAACCCTTATTTACTACCTTTTGCACTATATCTAGCTAGATTATATTATCTAGATTATCTAACTCTACGTACTCTATATTATTGCTAAAACCTACTACTATCTTATTTAGAAAATTAAAGAGCTGGTTATACATAAGCTATATAAATAAAAGTTAAGGCGTATCTGCTTTACTTAATTAAGTAGTAGCCCTTTTAAAATTCTTAAGCATTTTTGTAATAAGCTTAAGGTGGTGCTATTTACTAAGAGAAAGTTATAGTTGCTAAAGGTTTTTAAAATTTCTCTTTTAGATTTTTTACTTTAACTACTTGTTAATATATTTTTATAGCTTTACTGCCCGCTTATATATATTATATATAGAATTCTATCTTATTTTAACGTCTTAGATTACGTATAAATATTTTTTTACAGGTAGGCTTTATTAAAGGGCAATAAATTGTTTAAAACGCTAAGGCGACTAATTAATAGCAATACAGATTATTCGGATCTAGCTAGTTATTAGACCGTAATAAATAATTATAATAAAGATTATACCTTGCGAAGCAAGTTAGGAACAGAGATATATTAATTAATTTCGTTAAGATAGTACTGTTATAACAGTTTATTACCTTTATTAGCTATAGCAGCTATTTAAAGATATTAAATAATATCCTATACAACTAGGTTAATAATATGCGCAAGATAAGGGATGGTATTTTTTTCAGCTAACTATAAGATATCCTAGTGTAAAAGTTTATTCTAGAGAAGACTTATAAGCGTACTATTGTTGCTAGCATTATTACTATTAATAGTAAGAAGATAACGTATAGTATTTATGTCTAAGAGGACCTATAAAACTATATCTAATATAGAATTGCTAGTATATAATCTACGTATTAGAATAAAATCTAATAATTTCTTGCGTAATTGCTAGTCTATATTTATATATAACGCCTTTAAAGCTAAAAAGCTTATATAGTTATTTTTAGACTAAAGGTTTAACGTAAGCGATATCTTTATTTTTAAATTAAGGTCCTAAAAAACTAATTATTTAGCGTTTTTAAATTCGTCCTTAAACGCTTACTAAAATTTAAATTAAGTTATAGGTATTAAATTAGGTTAGAGAAATTAATAGAGTTGCTAGAAAAAAGGTCGCTCAACTATACAAAAAGACTAGTTATTATTAATTATAGCGCAGATAAGCTTTTATTTATAGGCTAAGGTATTAAATGCTAGTATTTTTTCCTTAGGTAATATACGTGGTAGTTAAAAAGACTATATACGTAGTTAGGGGTAGATAGAACCTTGCGTAGCTACATAGGCTTTTATAGTTAAATAGCTAGATATAGCCTTTGTACCTATTTCCTATAGGTGTGTTATTACTAATCTATAGTGTAAATAATAGACTATTAGTTTACTAGTAGCTTAGTCTGCCGCCTCTCTAAACTATATCTAAATTTTACCTATACGAGCAATTAAGTTCTAACGAGGTAGCCTTCTACTGTCTCTATTAGTAGTAATATACTAAGTAGTTTTTTCCTACTATATATTCTATATTAAAATAAGGTCCGTCTAGTCGTTATTATTATTATAAACTAAAGTAGGATATTTAATAAGTGTAAGCTGTTTATTTACACCTTTTGTAATTTAAGGGGCTTTAATTATAAAACGTTTAAGCTTTTCTAGAAGTGCAACTATATTAGGCTACTCTAGTAGTAATAATAATAGGGAATTAGAAAAAATACTATTAGTTATATTGGTAGACATTAATAGCGTAATAAAAAACTGTAATAAAATCTTATAATAATACAGTTAGTAGGTAACTAGAAAATTTATAAAGAAGAAAAAAAAAATCCAAAGGCAACGTGTAGCTAGAATAGCTGCATTAACCTAGAAATAGGGGTATACCTAAAAATAGAGTAGCGTGTTTTACTATTATATTAGCGTATGTTAGTATAAGCACTAAGAAAGTTAAATTTTTAGACTTATATATTAATTAGTATGTATTGCTTACGCAGCAGACTATTAATTATATACTAACCTTTTTTTTTTATTTTGCATAAAGCGCAAAATTAAAAAAAGGATTTTACTCTTTTTAACTATTATCTATAGTCTCCTAACTATTATTACTTCTATTAGCTTCTCTAGTTTCCTTATCTTTATTACCCTTATCCTTATCCTTATCTTTATTATCCTCCTTACTACTAACATTAGATATATTACTAGTAGCTTTAATCTCCGCCTTATATGCATCTATATTATATTCCACCTCTTCGCATTCACTAGCACCTTTAATAACTTTATAATCCTCCTAATTAATAAAATTATCACCCTTAAAAATAACACTATATACTAGATATTTCGCCCTAGATAAGTTAATATACTATAACGTGATAAATAAGCGTAATAATAACTTACTCCTACTTTTTAGCTTATATACACGCTAACTTATTAGGCGTAAGGGATTCTACGAATAAAAACTACTTTTTTTTTTCGTCCTTTATTTTAAAAAAATTACCTTCTAATTTAGTAAGACCGTTTTAATAGATAGCTTGCTGCAATTGTTCTAGAATACTACCACTACTATATATTCTTCTATTAGTAGAAAGATCGTCTAGTTTATCTTTTTTAATTTTTAAATCTTTTGGATTAATAGTATTTTTTTAGCTAATTTTAGTAAACTTTTAGATATTAACCTAGTATTTAAGTGTAGCCTATTTTTTATACGCCTAGGCTAGTATTAATCGCAACTATTTAGTTAAATAAATGTTAGTATTTTTTTTTTTAAATTAATACTGCACCTTTACCTAATTTTCTAGAATTATAGCGCTTTTAGTTAAGTGTAATAATTTTTAACTAAAGAAGCACATTTTACTAATTACTTAGTAGACTAGTATATTGCTTTAACTTAAGAAGCTTTTTTTTAAGTTAATATTTAGTAGCGCGATTAGATTCTAGCGACTTCTTAATTATAATTTTTTCTTGTTTAGCTAAAGGTTTAGTAGAGGACCTTATTTTAATAGGCTAACTACGTCTAGAAGATATACCGCCTTATTAAGATAGTATATATAGTATTTTATTTTTCTTATTAAGATAGCGCTGCTAATATTAGCCTAGTATAGTAATAAATAAGTATAATAAATACCCTAGTAAAATTAAACCACTTATTTTGCTTAAAGCCTTTAGGTACAAGGTCTTTAAGATTGTTGGCTAGCTCTTTTTTAACTTGTAAATTACTAATTTTAGCTATTATAGTAGTTGCTATATAAAGATAAAAGCAAAATTGTTAATTATAATTATATGCAGCTTTATATAGGTAGGTAGGTAGGTGTAGGTAGGTAGGTAGGTGGGTGGTAGGTGGTAGGTAGTAAGTAGGTTGGTAGGTAAAGGTAAGAGGGGCGTGCGGTGCACGGGCTACTGTAAATAACGCTAGTGCTGCCCTACTAAAACAACGCGCACCCTACTTTTCCTCTTTACTCTTTCTACCTACTTTAATAGCTAAAATAATTAGAAAAGTAAGCTTTTTTATATGCAATTATTAATTGCTTTATTACGGCTATTTATTATATTATACAGCTACTAATATTATAAATAAGAAGTTTTACGTACTTAAAAAAAACCTACTATATAAGCGCTCTTACAATATATAAAAATAGGATACCCTACTTAATATAGTATATGTTTATTACGGCTATTTATTACGTTCTATATTACTAATACCCTATTAGATGTCTTTAGCTAACTTATTAGTAGTAGTGATAGCGCTAGTAATAGCGCTAGTAATAGTACTAATACTACTAGCACCGCTAGTAGTAGCACTGCTAGGACTATTACTACTAGTACTACTAGAACTACTACTACTAGCACCGCTAGTACTACTACTATAAATATTAAATTAAGCTGTACCTACACGTAGCGGTAAACGTAGTAGTAAACGCGGTAGTAGACGCGGCGGTAGACGCGGCGGCTTATTAATAAATCTATATATAAAGTAAGCTAGAAAAACGCTTATAAATACCGCAGCTAGTAATAATTAAGTTAGTTAAAAAAAGGTAAAAAAAGCGCTTTAGATAAAAGCTACGCGTAAAATACTATAAAAATTACCTACTAGTACTAGCATAGTAAAATAACCTTAAAGGTATTAACCTAGTAGTAAGTATTGTATATATTATTACGTTTATTTATTACAGTAATATACTAATAATTATATAGCTGTTACGCTCCGTAAAATAAGAAGATATTAAAAATTTTAGGAATCTCTTTTAAAGAGACTCCCCTTCTAGCGCCTTGTCCGTAAAATAATATACAGGAACCCTAATTATAATAATTGGCGCGTCTAGAGTATAGTAATTAATGCCCTCTAATTAGCTACTAAGGCCTTTCTTATTAGCTACTTTAAGGGTAAGTAAACTTTAATATTTTTTATATATATTTACTAATATTTATAGATGTAAATATAAATGCGATTTATATAAAGAGAGTTACTATTTAATAAAAAGATTCTTCTTTAGCTCTCTAATACTATAATAAGCTATCTAATATAAGTTTTAGTGTTAATAATACTTACTATAGTTATAGAGTTATAAGCTTAAAAGGCTTAGGTTAAGTGAAAAAAAAAAAGGTTATTAAATTGTTTTGGAGTAGGCAAAAAAAAAAAAAAAAAAAAAAAAAAAAAAAAAAAAAAAGGTTAAAGATAGCTAAATAACAAACTGTATAATAAATATATTAATTATATTAACGTTATTAGTATATAAGTTAATTAGGTATATAAGTTAATTACTCTACTAAAACTATACTAAAAACACAACCTTTAATAAAGAATTATAACACTAGCTTATATTAGGGCTTCTAGATAACTTTCCTAATAACCCCCCTAGGTCCTACGCGTCTTTTTAATAGGT
>KZ805347.1:156158-168527 GCA_003073855.1 Periconia macrospinosa | reverse complement strand
ACCTTTAATAAAGAATTATAACACTAGCTTATATTAGGGCTTCTAGATAACTTTCCTAATAACCCCCCTAGGTCCTACGCGTCTTTTTAATAGGTGCGCGAGTTATGCCTAGTTTTACTACAGGTTTTATAGTGTCTTTAAGAAGGAATAGCCTTTTTTATACGCACCTTTTTTAATGCTTTTTTTTTATTACTACGTACTTTAAACTCCTTTAGAGCTACTAAGCGCTGGCCCTTTTTAACTATTAGCGTCCCTTCTACCTATATCTACTTTTTTTTATATAATTTATAACGTATAGCGGCTTTATTAGTAGCTTAAAGCTTAGCAACTTCTTTTTATGCTAATATAAGCTTATACGCTATAATAGTAGCGCCTTTAGTAAGCTTTTTAAAAGCCTTAACTATTAAGGTTAGTAAACTATCTAGATGCCTCTAAATTCTCTCCTTTACTAGCGTTAACTAAGACCTAATTTGTAAAGTATTACTTAGGGTTTTAGACGCCTAGGGCTCCTTATTTAGAAGGGGTAGTGTTAGTATCCTTAACCTTATATTAAGCTTTAATATTATAGCCTCTAGGTTAAATAAGACTAGCCTAGCGCCTTTAAAGCCTCCTTATATATTACTTTTAATAAAAGAATTATAAAAAGTAGTAATAAAGTACGGTAAAAACTTAAGTTTTATAATATAGGTAATGTAGTTGCGCATTAGCTACTTGGCTTAGCGCCTATACGCCTTTTTTAAAGGCGCAAAATAACTAACATTAAGCGGCTATAAGAAGTATAATAAGTATAGGGGTATATATAAGGTAATAATATTATGTTCCTTATAGTATTACTTAAATTTAAAAGAGTAGTGGCTTTTATAGCTGTTAAGAATAAGTAGCTATACTATACTAACTATACGCCTTATAGTATGTTTATTAAAGTACTTTAACTACGCTAGGGTAAGCTTATTTATCGTCTAACCGTTCTTAGAAAGCCCTATTACCTATTTAGGAGGTAGTTAATTTTCTTTATACTATATAGATAGGTGGTACTTACCCCTAAAGATAAAAAAGGGCAGAATTACCTATCTAGTTATATTAACGCTTTAAATTATAGTAACCTACTTTTAGTTACCCTGCTAGAGGAGCTTTGCTCTCCCTTAATACTTAGATAAGGTAACAACTAAACCTATTAATATTATGCTTATTATAAAGCCTAACTTATTAAAGTTATACGTGTCTTTATTAAGGATACTATGCTTAGCTTTAGTATTTTCTATATAATAGAACCAACCTTTAATAAGCCTTAGATTCTTGTATTTTACTCTCTTATAGTTGTACTTTTAACTAAAGATTACTTTAAGCTTATTATAGCGCTTAATATACGCTAAGGCCCACTTCTTACCTACTAGGTCTTAGTTATATTTAGCTAGCAAGGAATTAGCTATAGATTAGATATTTATAAGCCTAGATAGGAATCCTTACTTATCTTAGTTAAGTAGCTCCTAGAGAATTATCCTTTTTTTATAGAAAGTAAGCTTTATTAAGTTAGGCGTGCAATTGCGTTAAAAGGTCTTTCTAGCGCGTTAATTACTAATTATTAATTAAAGGACGTTATAGATAGCTGCAGCGCGTTGCTGTAATAGTGTTACGTTTTATTTAATAGCCTAAAACGCAAGCTGTATTCTAGCTTCTTTTAACTCTAGTAGCTATTAAGGTTATTAAGCTATTGCGTTATACTGTTAATAATAATATATTTTAGTGTGGTCTTAGCAGAGTAATTAACTTGCATGCCTAATTAACTCGTATGCTAATAACATTATGTAATTGTAAATTGCCTTTATCGTAATAATTTACTGTAATAAAGTTGTCTATCTATATAATATAAACCTATTAAATTGTAAAGTCTAGACGTATTTTAAAAATTACTACTTTTATAAGCAAAGAGACTAAAAATGGCTTATTAATTATAACCTAACCTAGACCCAACCTAGATTACATAAGACTTAGACCTATACCTAAGATTTGCAAAAAAATTGGGTCTAGGTTAGGTCTAGGTCTGGGTTTTATGTAATATAACCCAACCCTAACCCAACCTAGATTACATAAGACCCAAACCTAGACCCAACCCAGACCTATTTACCAGTCTAACTAAACCTAAAAGTAGTATTAGAATTTATATTAATTATAGAAAGCTAAATAATATAATAATTAAAAATTACTACCTAATTTTATTTTTTTAAAAAATAATAAATAAACTAAGTAGAGTAAAATATGTTTTAAAGTTTAATATTATTTACACTTTTAATAGGATTTAAATTAAGGAAAACTATAAATAGTTAACTACTTTTACTACTTACTAAGGCACCTTCTAATATAAAGTTATACTTTTTAGGCTTTATAATATTTTAGCTACCTTCTAGAGAGCTATTAATAATATTTTAGTTTATTCTAACTTTTTTTATAAATATAAAGAATATATTAAACTAGTTTTTAAATAGCTTTATGCTATAAGTTTCTATTTAGATATTAAAAAGTATATATTTAACGCTATAAAAGTTTATTTTCTTAAACTTATTTTATTTAATAAAAGTATTAAAATAGACTTTAATAAAATTTCTACTATTTAAAAATTTAAGCTACTAAAAATAATTTTTAAACTACTATAGTTTTTAAGCCTTATAGAATAGTACTATTAGTTTATTTAAAATTACTCTATTATTATACTACTACTTATTTAAGCTATTACTTTTACTATTTAAACTACTATTAGTAAAAAAACTAGTAAAAAATTAAAATACGTTATATACCTACTTTTTAAACTAACTAAAGTATAATAGTAAACTTTTAAAAAATTAAAGACTACTTTTACTAACAAAGTTATTTTATAATACTTTAGTTATAAAAAAAAAATTATTTTTATTAATACTTTAAGTTAGGCTTTAGGTAGTATACTTAAGTAAAAAAATAATAAAAGCGTACTATAACTAATAGCTTTTTTTTTAAAAAAAAGTACTTTTTAGCTAAGTATAATTATAATATTTATAACTTTAAGCTACTTATAATTATAAAAGCTTTCTAAAAGTAGGAACTAAAGCTTATTTTAGCTCCCTTTAATAAACTAGTTAAAATTATAATAAACTATAAGAACTTATAAACTTTTATAAAAACTAAAAACTTAAATTATAGGTAAGCTTACTAGTCGCTATTTTTATTATAATTTAATTTTAAAATTTTATATTTATAAAAAAAAATAATATTAAAGCTAATTTATTATTATAGTATAAGTAAAATACCTTTACTAATTCTTTTAATTCTAAGATAGTAAATAATACCTAAATTCTATTTAAACTAAAAAATATAGATAATTACTTATTACTAGCTTTAGAAATCGCTATTTACTTACTATTTTTTAATTATAATAAAAAAAAAAACTAAAAAGAAATTTTTAAAGAAATATACCTCTACTTTACTAAACTTAATAATACCTTATAAAAAATAGACTAGGCTAAAGCTATAAAAGAACCTTTTAATTTAATAGCTTATTATAAAAATACTAGAATAATAGAATAAATAATTATAGATACTTACTATAAAAACCTATTAGCCTAAAAACTATTTATACTTATTAAAAAAAAAGTATAATAGCTTTCTTTATAACTTTAAAACTTTAGTTTTAAAGTTTTTATAAGTAATTTCTAGGTTACTAGTAAAGGCGTAGAACGCTGCCTTTAAGTTAATTTAATATATTTATATATTTTATTAGATACTTTACTTAAATATTAAATACTAGAAAATTATTATAATTATAAACTATTAGAGTATAAAAGTCTAAAAAATACTTTTTTTTATATAGTTACTAAATATTTCTAGCTTAGTATATAGCGTAAAGTTATCTAATACTATTACGCCTACCCTATATATAAAAGGGCTAACTCTAATTATAAAGGCTAGAAGGGTTACTTTAGACTTTTTTTAATACCTAATAGTAAATAGTAAAATATTTCTATAAATTATATTATAAATCTATTTTTATTTATATATTTTAAATAAAAGTATAAATATATTATTATAATTATTAATAGGCTTATAAAATACTAATACTATTTATTTACTTAAATAGTAGGTATTAAAAAGCTAGTTAATATCTTTATTTAATACTTTAAATTATATAAACTTCTAAAAACTATAATTTTAAATTAAGGTATAAACTTTATTAGTAGTTTCTAGAAATATTTTTATTAAAAATTACGTATTAAGTAAAAGCTATCTATAGTATATTACCCTTAGACTAATAGCTAAATTAAAAAAGTTAACTAAAATTTAGAAAGCTATCTATATAAATATATAGAATACGTATAAAATAATTAGGCTAAAAAACCTTTTTTTATAGAATTTTAAATAAATAATATAGTTAATACTAGTTATAGCTTAATACTATTTTTTATAAATTTTAAATATTATTTTTACTCTAGTATTTATACTAGAAAAGTACTTTAGCTTAGTTTATTAGTAGTTTAGTAGAATAAAATTCGCTCTACTAATAAACTTTTTAAAATCTATAAAAATTTAGTTACTTTTTTAAAATTAAAGTTACGTTAGGTATAAAAGTTATAAATAAGCTTAGCTAATAATAAATGCTATAATAACTAGGTATATAAGGTAGGTAATTTTATATATATTAATATATTAGACTAGTTAATAATAAGGCTTATAAAAAAGCTTAATAATAAATTTATAAGATTATATCCTATTACTTATATTATTAGTAACAGCTCTACTTTTAAAGTAGACCTACTAAAAAACTTTAAAAAAGTAGAAATATTTAATATTTTTAACCTAGAAAAAATAAAGCTAGAAAAATATATAGTACTTTTTTATTAAAAGCTTATAGTACTAAAACTAATTAATATTAAATAGCTTAATAGAATATTTTATTAAAAATAGTTTATTAACTAAGTTCTAAAATATAAAAAAAAGTATAATAACTAGTAGTATTAGGTTAAGTAGCTATATAATAGTAGATTAACTTAGGTTAAAGTAGATAATAAATAATAGCGGCGCTATTATAATATTCTTTTATTTTATTATTAGAATTCTAAAATACTCTACTTTCTTAACTTTAAATAGCTTATTAAATAGACTTTTAAACTAAAAAACGTAGTAGATTTAAAAAAACTCTATTAATTTTTTTAAATAAAATAAAATAATTAAAAGCTCTACTCTATTTTATAGCCTAGCCTAGTACTAAGTAATATAATACTTACTAGCTATAAAATAGGTAGGATTTAAAACCTTTTACTACACTACCTACTTTACTATAAAATACTATAAAACTTTTTTATTTTTTTATAAGCCTTAGTAAGTAGATAAAGCTACTATAACTAGAAACTTATAGTATAAAAATAGGCTAACCTTTAACTATAGCTAAGTAAAGTAAATATAAATAGCTATAGCCTAAAAAAAATAAATAAGCTATTACTATTTTATTTTTCTTAAATAGCTAGTAAAATTATAAAACTAAAAAAAGGTTTTATTACTACTTAGTTTTAAAAAAAACTATAAAAAGCGTATAAAATACTTTTAAAGTTTTTAGGCTAAAGCTTATAATATTTTTTATTACGGGCCTATCCTACGTAACCTTAGCTGGAGCTAGATTAACTATATTCTAGCCCTAAGCATCCCTATATAGGGACCCCTTTTCTACCTACATAGCTTTCTAGCTTTAAATCTTACCTATACCTTACTAAAACCCTTATACTATTTAGAGCTCTCGTTCTATCTTACAATCTAAAAGGGTAGAAACCTATCTATTTATAGTAGAGAACCTAGAAAGCTAAATTATAAGTAAAAAGGCTAGTTCTTATATTAGGTAAAAGCTTTAAATCTAAGCTAGAGGGTGTACTAAGTAGAGGTTTAGCGTAGAAAAAAACTTACATATTAGAGTAATTTGCTAGCGCTATATATTAGAGCTAAATTATTTTTTAGAATTAGTAAACAATTTAAAGATTTAAAAAGAAAAGGCTAATTCTTTATATAAATTATATAGTAAAAGAGCTAAGTTATTTATTACTAGAGGGCTATTTAGAAAACTCTTACTAAAAAGTAGGCTAAAGGGCCTTAGTTAAAAAACTACGCTAGAGGGTAAATTACAACTTATGCTAAAGGGCAGCTAAAGGGTAAATACTAAGTTAGAGAACTACTAGTTAAAGGACTACGCTAAAGGGTAAAATAATTAATAATTAATAGATTAATAAGGGCACTAAGTATTTATAAGACTTAGTAATTTGCTGTATAAATTAGCCTTTTTTAATAAACGCGTCTAATTAAGCGTAATTATAAAATTAATTAATTAATAATTATAGGATAACTAAGGGCACCCTAAGTTTATAAATTAGGGTAATTTGCTAGTAAAATTAGCCTTTTCTAATAAATACAACTACCTAATAATATTCTAATAAATTATAATAAGTAGCTGCGTTTACTATACGCAATAACTAAAAGTACTAATAGTTTACGTATAAAGGCGATTTTAATAATAAAAAAACCCTTTCTAATAAACGTAGCTATTAGGGTTTTATTAGTTATACCTTTTCTCTTTTTCTTATATACGCTTTTTTTCTATAATATTATTACCTGCTATTAAATAAAAGCTACTCTTTCTACTACCTATAAGTAATACTCTAGGCCTTTAAGTATTTATAAAAGGAGCCTATTTTACTAATAAATACACTATTTTTTATAAACTTAGCTTACTAAGTTATATTACTATAAAACCTACGCCTACGCCTACTATTAAATAAGAGCTAGGTCTATAGTTACCTGCGCGTAATACTCTAGGTTACTAAAAGTTTATAAAATAGGTTTAATTTACTAGTAAAAACGCTCTTTCTAATAAATATAGCTTTATAGGTAATATCTATATAATTAGCTCTCTACGCACACGCGTAGCGTAACTAAAGTCTTACGTAGAGTAGCTAGAGTTACGTATAAAAGACTTAAAGTTTAATAAAAATAAGTTAGGCTTTAAAAATTAGAGGTTATAAAAGACCCTTTAAATATATAATATTCTATATAAAATACTAGAGAAAGTAATACAAAAAAGGAAGTCTAGTAACTAAAAGCTTACTTATTTAACGCCTACTAATTAACCTATTAATTAGCCTCTTAAAGAGTCTTACTTCTTACGTATATACTTTACGCCCTACTTTCTACCTATAAGTGCTTTATTACTACTAACTAAGTATTAATTTACTAGTAATTTTATTAATAACCTAATACCTATATAGATTTCTAAGGGCAACCGAAGGCAGCTAGGTCTACCTATCTAACCTATTTAACCTATCTAGCCTATATAGCTTATATAGCCTACGCTTTACTATTATTATAATAATAATAGTAATAATAAGCTTACAATTATTAATACAGCTTATATACTATCTTTAGATTTTTTTAAGTTGTCGTAGGCATTAATTTACAGGCAATTTTATAAAAAAATTAATGCTAAATCTACCTACAATAATTAATTAACTACTTATAATAATTAATTAATAACTAACAATATTAGAGCCTAAATTATAGATATCTATAGGCCTTTCTATAGGCAATAAAAGGCTTTTTTAAGGCCCTCTAAGATATTAGAGATATTAATTTCTTTATAAAATTATAAGTAATTAGATACTAACCCTATTAATAATAAATTACCTACTACTAATAATAGTAACTATAATAATTAGGGCGCGTATAATAATATTAACGCTAATTGTAATTATAAGGGTAATTATAATAATAAAATTAAGTATAATTATAAGGACTATTATAATAATTATAAGGGTAATAAGTAACCCTAGCTAGTAACTAGGGTAGCTGTATATAGATATATTATATAAATTAAGAGTTAGTTTTCAACAGTTTCAGTATCTAAAAGGGCCTATTTTAGCCCTAATTTTAATAATTTTAGATTATATTATAACTAGCTTTTTTTCCTATACATAGTTACCTTATAGATAAGGTTTTTAAAAGGGGAAGTAGTGTTATAGGCCTATCCTACGTAACCCTAACTAGAGCTAGATTAACTATATTCCGGCCCCAAGCATCCCTATATAGGGACCCCTCTTTTACCTACATAGCTCTCTAGCTTTGAATCTTACCTATACTCTGCCAAGACCCTTACATTTTTAATAGTAGATTAAGTTTAACTTATAGCTACTACTTTAGAAAAAAAACTATATTATAATTTTTTTTTTCTATATATCTTATATCCTAATTTAGGTATAATTTACCTATTACGTAGCTAACCTATTAGAAATAGTTTTTTTACCTACTAATTTATTAGTAAAACTAAATAAATATATATAGGTTTATATAGTTTAAAAACGCCGTAGTATAAAAGTTAAAGTAGAATATTAGAAATAATAGATAGGGGTAATAAAGTAGTAAAATTAGGACCTAGATATTATAAAGTTAGCTATATAGATTTTATTTATTTAAAAAAAAATTTATATAATAGTTTTAATTAATTTAAGAGATCTTACTTTTTTTATAGGGGGGGGTATATATTAAGATTATCCCTAGGTTATTCCTAGTACTCTAGGTAATTTTTAAGCTACTCTACTAGCTGCTTAGTTAGCTAAAGGTTAGCGCCTTAGTAGGCCTTATAGCTAGCTATATATACTACCCCTCCTAGCTATAGTTTAAAAGGATATTTTCTATTTTATTTCTAGCCTTAGGGCTACCTTTTATATAATTTATTTATCTACTTAATCTTTATTCTAGCCTATATAACGCTCCTTATAGAGTAGGTATTTAATTATAAAAAATAGGCTATAGATTATAGTAGTAGATAGGTAGAATAACTTAATTTAAGTATACTATTAGGTAATAGTTCTATAAATATCTACCTTTTAAAAATTTAAGGCTACCTCTATTTATTTATTTTAGTTTTAGCTATTTATATCTAGTTTTATCTAGTTTTTTTTAGTCTAAGATAAAGCCTCTAAAAGAGCTTTTATACTTTTTTAGTCTATATATATTTAGAAAAGATTATTTTTAAAGAGTTAGAGGTCTACTAGCCTAAACTAGATTAGATTATAATATATACTTAAAGTAGTAGTAAAAAACATATTAGAAAAAAAAACTATTAATATAATATACTAGCTTTAGGTAAATAAATATAGAAATAAATATACTACTAATAAAATACTAGATAGTAAGAATAAAAATAATAAACTTAATATGTATAACCTATTTAAATAAGCTTATATAATTAATAATTTATTTATTAATAAATTTAAACACTTTATTAATAGCTTACTACTAGCTAAGCTATCTACTTAAATATTATTACTAAACTAGTAGCTATAGCTAGCTAATTACTAAACATATCTATTACTTTTTTATATAACTATTTAGATCCTTTTTATTTTAGCTATATTAGTAAAGCTAAAAAAAGAATTTTAGCGCCTAAAGAACTATAAGCTAATTAAAATTTAAGCTTATTACTACTACTATAGAGAGAAGTAAATATTTAAAAAGTTAGCTTTATATAAAGATTACTACTAACTAAAATAGGGAGCTATTAAATAAGCTTAATAAAAATAAAAAAAATAATAAAAACTAAAAGCTATTTAATAATAATAGTAATAGCTATATTACTATACTAAGCTAAAACTTATAATAAAGCTTTTAGTAGAACTTTATAGTTTTAAATCTAGGCTATATTATTTATTAAATAAGGTTTTAAACTTTAACACCCTACTAAAACTAATAATAGCTACTTACTAATATAATTTATAAATATAATTAGTAAATTAAATAGCGACGGCTAACTATATATATATGTTATATATAGGCCTACTATTTAAATTATTTAATATATAGCAACCCTATTAGTTAGGGGCAAGGTGTCTTTTATAAAGCTTATAGCAAAGATATATATAGTACTTACTAGATGCTTTATAGTATTAATAAAAAAACTAAGAAGAAATTATCCGGCCTTTAGTCTTAGAAAGATTTTTATACATTTTAAATACTCTAATTAGCTACGCTAAAAAAGTATATTAAACGTAGGTTAAGAAATAGGTTATTATATAGATTTAGAAAATTAGGGACCTAATAACGTATAGTATTGCTACAGTAGTAATACTACTCTAAAACATAGTTTAGCTATATAATTACTTTAAAGTAATATAGTACGGATGTTTTTATTAGATAATAAAAAGGTTTCGTTATCTAAATTCTTTTTCTACTAGGTTTTCTAGCAGTTTTGCTCCCTGCTTAGTATATTAGGTAACTATTAATACCAACCCTGCGCCCCTTTTAGGATAAGGATAATATTCTAGAATTCAACTAAAATTATATTAAAGATTTTAAAAGTAACTATAAGCTGGATAGGTTTAGAAGGGGCTTATAGGTTACTAAGTAACCCTACTAAGAATAACCCTTAGATGCTATCTTTCCCCTAAAGAAGTCCTTAACGCCTCTTACATAAGGTTAGTACTAGGGTAGGTTAGTCGCCCTCCCTACTAGTGGTAGCAACCTGCAGCTTACACTAGACTAAATATACACTAGTTAGTCTAAAAGAATAATAGCATTATATTAAATTTTAAACTACTATACATGTAAGGAATAATATAAATGTTATTCTTAGGTAGTAAAAATTATAAATATTTAGAATTAGCTATAGTAGATTATTTTTATAGAATCGTAGTAATGTTCGTTTAAACCTAAAGAAAGAGTTCCTGGATAGAGATTACGATTTAGTGCGTAGAGAATCGTGCACTTTCTTTATATTATTAATGTTTGGTAAACTGGATTAATTTCCCCGTACTTACTATCACCCCTTAACGTACATTAGCAGTTTAACGCACAATTGATTAGCTACCGCTAAAAAGTTGGATAGGAAATTATCTCTACAAGGGAATAAAGGAATACTGTCCTGTTATTCTTAAGTTGCCATGAGTTTACAGACTCTTAAATGCTTTGCTAATGATTTCCTATATGAGTGTCTTGATTTGCATCACCATTTCACCGCCTTGAGCGTCAGTTCCGACAAATTAAACCAGATTATATTCGTTCTCTTTGACTGGCACCTGTCGATACCAACTATATAACACCCTCTAACTGACACTTCCAACTCTCCGCCTTCTTCGTGTCCCCCACCCTATCCCACCGACTCGCATTTGGATACGCACAATGCGTCCTCTGAGCCTCCACACGCCCACCCTGCAGCTGATCCCCCGCAAACTTTGTCCCAACCAAACTCCCCGGCGCATTTCCGTCCTCGACCCAATCTACCAACGCCAAAAGAATATTATGCTGCGTGTCATTGAACTGCGCTCCTGTGGGCCGAGCAACGGTTGGCTGCCCTACAGACCACGCTCCAGGACCGCCAGAACAGTGACCCATTCCAGGGATGTAAAAGAGGCGGAAGAAGTCGTGCATTTCGGCTAGCGTGAGATCTAGCGCTTCGGCTGTACGCTGGAAGGTGCGAGACGATATCGAAGAAGTAACGGTTTGATCTGCTCGGCCGTGGTAAGCAAGGAGTTTGCCGCCGCGGGCGCGATATGCTGAGACGTTGTGAGACGAGCCGCCTGCTATGTTTATACCGCCTGGGTTCAGGTTCACGGCAAAGTCCATATCTGCGGTAGTGAAGTTGAGGGGGGTCCAGGTGCTTGAGTTGTAGACTGCGCCGCACCAGAAGTCTGTTAGGACAGTATAGCTGAGCTCGGGGATGCTTGTGCCATTGACGACTTTGGTGTTGGCGGAGAAGACGGACGTGTCTGCACCAAGGTCGAAAGCTGGGTAGACGATGTGTCCTGAGCTGTTGGCGAGGGGTTGGTAGATTTCGCGGACCGTGTTGGCTTGTGCGGCGGTCAGGCAGAGAGAGGAGTTGAGGATACCGGTGCCGCAGGCGAAGATTGAGGGGTCGATGTTGTGCAGAGTTGGATTGTCGATGATGCCGTTTGTAACTCCATCGAGCGGGTCCAAGAGTGCGATCTGCGCCTTGACAATGGCGGACCATTGCACGGCAGTGATGTACCTTGGGGAGTTGAGATCCGGCCAGCCTAGCCGATGGGCGAGGATACCCTTCGAAGCAACGACGTGGAGCCAATCGACGCCCATTGAACCCATGAGAATGCCGTCGAAGTCGTCGGGGTACAGAATCGCTTCTTCGTACCCTTGTCGCCCTCCTGTACTGCATCCTGAGTAGTAGTTGTAGCTGGCGTTGCGTCCATAGTACTTCGCAACGACTTGCTTTCCAACCTCTGCTTCGGTATGAATAGCGCGGTGTCCAAAGTTCTTGATATCCTCTGGGCGATTAAGAAAGAAGTCGAAGCCGGTCTGACCGTCATGGCCTCCATTTGTACCAAAGGTTGCAAAACCAAG
>KZ805347.1:55230-156078 GCA_003073855.1 Periconia macrospinosa | reverse complement strand
CCAAGACCGGCGCCATACTGAAGATTGTTGTAGTCGATGCAGCCGCCAATTCCACCATTGCCGGTCGCTAGAAAGCGCCCATTCCAGTCATCTGGAAGCCATGCTTCAATGCGATCTGTACTGGACGCGCTTGTGGTTACGTTGAGGACTACTCGACAGAGGTCGCTCGTAACTTTCGCCAACTTCCCACTTGACACACAAGAGGGAACAAGGTCCGGAAGAGCAACAGAAGCGCCATTCGTGAAATATGTAGCATTCAGCACTGACACCCCGGGTATGGTGATGAAGCTGGTGCTCATTTGCTGACAAGATGGTAGTCCGAAGTTCATTTTGCCTTTCTGTCGTTAGAGAATTCTGCGACCATCGTGCACAGCGGTTCGTATTTATGGGCGGCTGAGAGTACGATCTACTAGTGAACTAAGACGAGCCTGCGTCTCTAACATTGTACTGTTTTGCTACCCTTCTAATTACTCCACTAATAACTGATGAGATTGTATAGATTAATCGCATAGTATTGCGTCAAGGAACATGGATGTGGTAGAGCTAGGCTAATGTTCGGCCGCTGTTTGAGGGAGGCCCATGGCTATATCTAAATGTAGGGTTGGCTGGGGTTAGCAGTTCTTTTGCGAAGTAGTGATGTCGCATCGCACTTATCTAGTCGCGTGTAAATTATTGGTCCTAATAACATTCGCTTTTACCTTGAATTAGTGTGTGCGTCGTTTAAGTATAGCCAGCAGGCAATAAAGATGTTTAGGAGAACAGGTCCGCTAAGTCCTTAAAAATACGGGTTAACGTACCCCGTGACGAATAAGGGGAAATCCTAGAGTTAAGCCTCGGTAAACCATGGTGAGTAAACTTGGGGAAAAACTCTAGAACCTGTGATTATAAATATAGGGGAAATCCTTCGGTTAAACCTATAATTAGAACATAGGGAAAACCCTAGGGTTAATACCTAGGGTTAAACCTAGTAAACGGGGAGGTTGGCAGGTTTAGATAATTAAAGCCGGTTTAACTAACGTTATTAGCATGCGAGTCAATTAGGCATACGAGTTAATTACTCTACTAAGACTATACTAAAAACACGACTTTTAATAAAGAATTATAACACTAGCTTATATTAGGGCTTTTAGACAACTTTCCTAATAACCCCCCTAGGTCCTATACGTCTTTTTAATAGGTACGCAAGTTGTGCCTAGTCTTACCGTAGGTTTTATAGTGTCTTTAAAAGGAACTAGCCTTTTCTATATGCACCTTCTTTAACGCCTTCTTCTTATTACTACGCACTCTAAACTCCTTTAGAGCTACTAAGCGCTAGCCCTCTTTAACTATTAGCGTCCCTTCTACCTATATCTACTTTTTTTTATATAATTTATAACGCGTAGCGGCTTTATTAGCAGCTTAAAGCTTAGTAACTTTCTTTTATACTAATATAAGCTTATATACTATAATAGCAGCGCCTTTAGTAAGCTTTTTAAAAGCTTTAACTATTAAAGTTAGTAAACTATCTAGATGCCTCTAAATCCTCTCTTTTACTAGCGTTAACTAAAACCTAATTTTTAGAGTATTACTTAGGGTTTTAGACGCCTAGGGCTCTTTATTTAAAAGGGGTAGTGTTAGTATTTTTAACCTTATATTAAGCTTTAATATTATAGCTTTTAGGTTAAATAAGACTAGCTTAGCACTTTTAAAGCTTTTTTATATATTACTTTTAATAAAAAGATTATAAAAAGTAGTAATAAAGTATAGTAAAAACTTAAGTTTTATAATATAGGTAATGTGGTTACGCATTAGCTACTTAGCTTAGCACCTATATGCCTTTTTTAAAAGTGTAAAATAACTAATATTAAGTAGCTATAAAAGGTATAATAAGTGTAGGGGTATATATAAGGTAATAATATTATGTTCCTTATAGTATTACTTAAATTTAAAAGAGTAGTAGCTTTTATAGCTGTTAAGAATAAGTAGCCGCGCTATACTAACTATACACTTTATAGTATATTTATTAAAGTGCTTTAACTACGCTAAGGTAAGCTTATTTATTATTTAATTATTCTTAGAAAGCCTTATTACCTATTTAGGAGGTAGTTAATTCTTTTTATATTATATAGATAGGTAGTGCTTACCTTTAAAGATAAAAAAGGGTAGGATTACTTATTTAGTTATGTTAATACTTTAAATTATAGTAACTTACTCTTAGTTACCCTACTAGAGGAGCTTTACTCTTTTTTAATACTTAGATAAGGTAATAACTAAACCTATTAATATTATACCTATTATAAAGCCTAACTTATTAAAGTTATATATGTCCTTATTAAAGATACTATACTTAGCTTTAGTATTCTTTATATAATAGAACTAACCTTTAATAAGCTTTAAATTCTTATATTTTACTTTCTTATAGTTATACTTTTAACTAAAAATTACTTTAAGGTTATTATAGTGCTTAATATACGCTAAAGCCTACTTTTTATTTATTAAGTTTTAGTTATATTTAGCTAGTAAAGAATTAGCTATAGATTAGATATTTATAAGCCTAGATAGGAATTTTAACTTATCTTAGTTAAGTAGCTCTTAGAAAATTACCCCTTTTTTATAAAAAGTAAACTTTATTAAGTTAGGCGTATAATTATATTAAAAAGTCTTTTTAGCGCGTTAATTACTAATTATTAATTAAAAGACATTATAGATAGCTACAGCGCGTTGCTATAATAGTATTACGTTTTATTTAATAGCCTAAAGCATAAGCTATATTCTAGTTTTTTTTAACTCTAGTAGCTATTAAAGTTATTAAGCTATTA
Organism: Periconia macrospinosa; assembly: GCA_003073855.1. NCBI lineage: Eukaryota > Fungi > Ascomycota > Dothideomycetes > Pleosporales > Periconiaceae > Periconia > Periconia macrospinosa. Next base: position 153,280 of record KZ805347.1, on the reverse strand, counting down.
CGTTATACTATTAATAATAATATATTTTAGTATAGTTTTAGCAGAGTGATTGACTCGCATGCCTGATCGACTCGCATGCCGATGACGTTACCGTGAATAGTTTATGTATAGTATTTTATTCATGAATAGTAAAGTATACATGGCAACCCTGCTGGAGTGCGCCCTGTTGTGCCCTGTCTCTATCGCCACGGGGATAGATGATCCTTGAGGAAAGGCTGCAGAAACCAGTAGTTCTGGGTAGTACGAGTGCTGCTCCGCATTAGGCTGCCGATGGGGCTCCGAGATGGCTGGTCCACCTTGCATAGACGCAGCAGAATTGGTGGGTGAAGTGCTGATATAGGTAGGAGACCGCGTATACGTGGAAGGAGCGGCGGTGTGCACTTGTAATACTACCGGGGCCGAGCTATTCTCGCTCGCTGGAAATCTGGGGCCCGAAGGCTCGATGATCTTAAGGATATCCATGATATGAGGGGTGGGATGTGGATGCGGGTGATAAAGAGATGCAGGAAGACGACGGAATGAGGGACGTATCAGCCATGATATATCATGGAGAATCAGCCATCTTATCCCGCGCTCGCTCTTAGCAGGGGCACAGCGGACTTAGAAAATAGATCTTTGCTTTTAGAGGTCATGGTTTCAGTCGCGAAGAGCAAGTGCGGGATGGGGAGGATCCGATTAGTTCTCTTTGGAGGCATTGGATGAAAGCGAAATAGATGGATTGCAACCCTAGGAACGGTCCAGGTGCACTCTGCGTAGTGAAGAAGCCTTGAACCCGGACGCTATCGTGCGGCGACCAATGGCGCCAAAGTTAAAATAATTATATTATTTTGTCCTTTGAAATGAGCGAACATGTGGAAAGTTCTAACTGCCCTTCGATACCCAGGCTTCCAGAAATGTTATCCCAGCAGGACCCTTGAACCATTTCTGTGATGATACCGTAGGGTGGATGACAGGAAGTCCATCGATGGCTTGTTCGGGGTGTATAGCGAGCTTATATTTGTATCCATCGGCAACGCCCTGAATTTCGTAGTATAGCAGAATGCCGTCGCAAGCCTCTCCGTTCACTTCGGTTCTAACTTTTCCATGCAAATATTGAACGAGCTGGAGTTCTCGCACAACGTGAGGCTCGAAGTAACGACCATAAGCGTCAGCTCTCTTAGCAAGACAATCATTGGCAATCGATATCGTCTCCTTCATTAGTTCCCGCACTTCCTCGACAAGTCCATCATCCGGCCTACGTTGTAGAAATAAAGCAGCCAACCGGGCCGTCTCACCCAATGGTCTTTCATCGGGAGCGTGATCGCCGCCGACGTATACCCAGTCTTCTTGGCCGGCGATGGCTTCCCATAACTTGGGACTGACATAAATCGTTGGTCTATGCGGCTCTTTCGTGGTGATTTTAAAGGCGGGTACATTGATTTTGGGGTCTGTAATTGGAGGGGTGGAAGGTGGTAGAGGAATGCGCGATAGCGGGGCTCTCTTCTTAGGACGTGCGGCTGTGGCAAGAAGGATGGTAACGGCAATGTTTGTGACGACCTGTAGAGCGCTCAGCGCTAGGCTGAAAGTTTGGGAGTCCATAGCATTGCATCTCAAGAAACGTCCGAATGCCAGGACTTTAAATGCCCCGGAACAGGGCCAGGAACCTTGGAGCGACTATTGCACGGAATACTCCGGATCTTATGCATAGAGATTGGTGAGAATTAGATTAACGTCTAAAAATCGTATCTACATGTGGACAGTAGCCGGCTAAAACCCGCAGAAAGCCTGGCGATGCTGCTTGCTTGCGCTTCCTGATACAGTCGGGCATGGCTACGGAAGCAACAGTGGCATTTTGAAATAGACTCGCGTAGAATGCGGCATTCACGATGGGACGTGATGATGATCAGTACCGTCAAATGCCCACACTTCCCTTCGTCGCCTTCGTCGCACTGGACTTTGACCTCGTGAGTCACTAAGATACTAGCCTGGCTTTGTTAGACTTGCTGCAGGTGCATATGGAGGACATACTCTGCAGCGCTCGCGTTCGCTCCCGCCACCTGGCTGGAAGGGATTAGGGCCCCATGCTCCTTGGTCCATTGAAGTGTATAAGAGGGACGTTCAAGAGCAGGGTACATGAAGTAGGGCGCAGGCAAACGACGTGCAGGAAGGCAACAGGACTGAGGGACGCAGCAAGGCAATGAACTGAAGGACGTCCCAGCCTCGTCTGGAGGACGTGCATGATTATATCATAGAGAGTCAGCCATCCGTGCTCGCTCAGGTAATGGCATGGCGGGGACGTTTTGCTTTTCGTTTGAACGGCGGGACTCCATCCAACTAGAAGCATTAGAGGAAAAGCAAAGTAATGGCAGGTCACCAAGCCAAGGGGGATGGGGCACGACTTGCCGCTAAACCGTAAAGGTTATAAAGACTTTATGACGCATTAGGATTAGCGCCCAACCTTGATAATCTGCGCTGCATCCTGAACCCAACATGCAAGGAGATGGCAGTCCCTCAGAGCGATCTCGATATCCTGCTGGCTCATTGTCAGAAATGCACAAAGTTCAAAAACGAATATCAGTTTACGAAGGAGGGCGGTATTGTACGCAAGACGCAAGAACGTTCAGGAGCTGGCAGTTCATCAGGGAGTTCATCAGGCAGTTCATCGGAGTCTGGCAGTCCATCGGAATCTGGCAATACGAACGGGAATGAGGCTGCATGTAGACAGTCCTTTATTCGGCATGCACCCGAGCCGGAGGATTGGGGTCAACAGCAAATCGACCTCGTGGGTGATGCGAAGAGGTATCAGGAGGTCATGAGCTCTCTTTTTACCAACGACAGTGTATGCCAACCAAAGGAAAATCATCGCCAAAGCTATCCGAACGAACTCATCGCCATAGCAAGTACTTTGGCACTCTCACAAACTCTTCCCTCAACAATAGTTTGCTTCAGAGATCAGCTTCCCTCTTCCAGTTACTCATTCTACTTTCGTACTGTTTCGTTCTAAAGGCGATTGGCAAAGATGTGGATCCGATACTGGCTACTGTTCCTACACTTGGCAAGACGAGCTGGTCAAGACTACTTACCGGTGCCGCAAAGGCAAACTACCTCATTAGTGCGCTTGCCGCTGCTGGTTGGAGTCTTTCTCGGGCTACAGAATTATTATTTCTAGGTAAATTATCTGAGCGCCTCTCACATAACATGTATTTACCGCTTTTAGACCCCCTCCCTCAATCCTACTTATACCTGTTGACGGACGCTAGTTGGGATAACATTTACATCTCCTTCAGCGCCGATAAGTATATCAAACATGAGTACGGCGATTGCATGACAACGGCATATACCATTCCAGGTCTTATTACATATGCGCTCCGCCTATGTAACGCACTGGACAAACTCCCGTACGAAGATGTTCCCTCCTAGAAAGCTTTGCTGCTGACTCTTCCATAGCATTGAACAGATTTGTACCATTCTCGGATATGATCCTGTTGCTGTAATCACATCTCTCGATTTTGTAACCGAGATCCTTCCGGCTCTTACTCCTCCTTCCATACGTATTATTGAATTCACGGCGCCCGTCGAAAAAGATGCGAGCAGTAACGCTGGGCGGTCCCGGAGGAGACGGAAGAAACGGAAGGTATTACCTCCACCAACGAATCAGTCAGATGCCGGAGGGGATGTAACGGAGGCTATCGGCGCTGACATATCAGTTCCAATGGTGGGAACCGGAGAGAGTGCCTATCCTCAGTCCGAAGGACGCCACGAGCGGGAGCATGAAGAGCAACCGCCCCTTCCGTCTTCTGAAGAGTCTGCACTAGCTTCAGAGCGACATTCGCTTCTTGAGAGCCAAGGAATTACGTATTCGAATGGTAGAGTGCACGGTGCCATAGCCTCTGAAGGGACAGCAGCAGGTACTTTATCCTTCGTTTGGTCTATTGTTCTATTACTTATCGTCGAACAGATCAGCCGGTAGAGGCGATGACCCCACCGTCTGCGGTGATGGAGGGGTATTGGGTTGAGACAGAATTTGATCTATTCCAATGATTGCATTCTCTCATTCTTCTTCCCCCAATGGCGACGTGGGCACTGGTACTGAAACGTAGTAAATTCCCGCTGGCTCCGTTCGGTAACTAACGCGCTCAAAGAGCACCACGCCGGAGCCACACAGCCATCCCACCACGCTATGGTAGTTGTCGTCTTTCATGTTCATCCGGACTTGGACTGCAACCTCCAGGCAATCTTCAGGAGCGACAGACACAAGATAGACGATATACCCTGCTGGGACCGTCACCCAACCGACATCAAGGCGCTCTAGCGTTGGTTGAGGACGCTTTTCATTGGGTTTTCTCTTCCGAAGTGTGACTCCCGCGCCTTTCTCTACGGCAAGCTTGATGTCGTTTGCCTTTGACGTTATCAACATAGCGATAGCATATTTCATCTCTATACATACTATTTTTTTAGTCTCTTCGAGCAGGCTATCAAATTCTTTGTCCCATGCCTCTCTCCGAGGATATTTAAACCATTTCATCCGTTTGTCCTCGGTGAGGACTTGCGTAGCGTCTCATTCACGTAGCAGCGGAGCAAGTTTGCGAGCTATCGTCTGAGTGGCCGGTGTCGTGTGAATAACCTCGAAAACAGACATCGTGAGGGCTTGTTGGAAATGTGATGAGGAGGTCTCGCACTGCAGATAGTAATGAATAGTGAAAATGTGTGGAAGAAAAGTGATGCACGAAGTAATGGATATGTAATGAGGTTTGGTTTGATTGTTTGATTGAAGTTATGTGTTGTGTTGTGTGTGTGGGTTCGCTTTATGAGTCTTTCACGAAGTTGAACACGTGGACTGCTAAGCGAGCTGCCTATGGCCCTTGGCGTGCGACAGGAGGCGTGGTAATATGGGGCATCGAAGGGGTTATAGGCATATATAAAGTAATACGACGTGAATCTAGAGTTGAATCATTGGGCATGCGGGGTGACGTCACGAGATCAGAAAAATGATTTTCCAGTGTCGGAGATTGGGATCGCACGATTGGCTGACTAGTCGCCCAATGACATAAAGACTTCATTTGCTATGGGAACCACTGTAGCCCACTAACTCGAGCCATTGGACCGCCTTTCTCCTGAGGCAGATCCGGCGAGAGTATCATGAAAGCGTTGGACATCATGGTTGTCTGTAAGATTCCAATGTGCGCTTATAGATGCCGAAGGTTCCTCCGAATCATTGTCCCGGGTACCCTGGGTACCGTTCTGGGGTTGGCGATTGTTGTTGTTGACTCCGTCAACGAGTGTGGAACCACGGCGCTGCTGGTCCTGGGAATTAGAAGTGTTGGCTGGAGCGGAGGCGTCTGACTGACTGCCGGGCATGATGGTGAGTCTTGGAAGTAGGATGTAAAGGATAGCGAAGATGGTTCCTATATAAACGTGAACATACAGTCTTGAACCGGAATTGCTTGTTCTTACCTGGTCACTATCGCCTACATACAGCAAATGAAAGAACTCGAACTTTGGCTGGCAGTAAGGGCTATGCCACCGCCGAAGGGGGATAGAAGAGGATAAGTCTGGTAAAGACGTCAAGGAGGGTGAGATATCCCTAGGGGGATGAGTACGGAGAACCGTGTGAATTAGGCGATGCTCTGGAGAATGAATACTCTGCGAAATAGGATATAAGTGATGAGCCGAAGGAAGGTCGATAGCCGTTCCCCAAGGCGTCCGCCCATTCTTATATTTGTCGATGCATCCAATATGCCACGGACATTCACTCTACATCTCCATCCACATGAACTTTCCCTTTTTGGCCCATGAAGATGCCGAGTTATGCATGATAGATGTCGTTCCGATGCTGCCTGGGTAATTGAAGGTCATAGGACCTAGAGTGGTCCGTTTTCGCTCAACCTACGAGAATGCTCATAGTGAGACTACTGCGACAGGGCCGTCAAGTTGCTCACCCTGCGAAAGTAATCAGGGTGAGCCAAACCTTGTTGTTTCAATTGCCGTGGACACATCAGGCTACATGAACTCACCTTGAGGAAATTCTCAGGGTGAGCATATGCTGCGACTCTCAGGGCGAGCGTAGGCTACGTCTCTCGGAAAATGGTAAGATGCTGCAAACTAGGCTTGCAGGATGCATCTGTGAGGTTTGCGTTACTGGCTAAGGCGTAGCCACCGCCAGCTCGGTGACCCGTAGGCACGCCGAGGCAGAACACCTGTTTCCAATGGTTCAGTTTGCCCCACTGGGAATAGGGGATAGGATCGCTAGCGTGGGGAGACCTGGGGAGCGCTACAATGCGATATCTCGCCAAGCAACCTCATGGTGAATGAAGAAGATGACAACCCTTCCTGGCGCGCGTTCTTGATCGACCTCGACCTTGCCATTAAGGAGCAGCGGGAAAAATCTTCAGGAGCACGAGGGAAGACCGGCACCCGAGCATTCATGGCGATCGGGGCGCTTCTAGACGACGAAGAGCCACATTCGTTTATGCATGACCTAGAATCCTTCTTTTGGGTATTTTTCTGGATATGCATTCACTACAACGGATCGCAAGAAAGGGTGGTACCACAATTCGAGAAATGGAATTATGCGGATACGGAAGAACTAGCCAAGCAGAAACTGGGCACTGTATCCGATGATGCAATCTTTCACAAAACCGCCCAGGAATACTTCACGGAATATTACCAGCCATTGATCCCTTGCGCCAATAGATTGCGGAAGAAGATATTTTGCTTTACTTTCCGCCATTCATTATCTAACGCGTGCGAGTCTGTTCTCGCGCATCATACTGAACATCCCCACCTAATTTCGTTTCTTCTAAGGACTGGGAGGTTTCGACCTCGTTCTAACAACATCAGCCACCTGACGACTACCCCAAGATGTCTAATTTGGCTGTGAGCTTAGGACTGCGTCTAATCAAAATAGACATACCTCGCCACCCGGGTCTGAGTATGGATGTGCAGACGAGGCTGTTGCCGACTTTCCATATGCCAATTTACGATCACATCAAGATAAGAACCGAAAGTGAGGTCCCGGCGGGGTCCTGGGACCACCGGACGCGAATCTGTCTCAGGCCGCTCTCAAGCAAGACTATTGTCGCGTATTCGTTCATCGCTTCCACCGGGGACACAAACCTGGACTTTGGTGTGCTGTTTGACTTCCGTGGTCGGGGCAGAGGAGACCCACCACGTTGCCTGGTCATTGATAAAGGAACGTTCGAAGCCCGTCTCCTGTTTCTGATTTTGCAAAGGAATTCGGTAGAATCAATGGAATGGCGCAACGTTCGGGACGAGTTGCCAGGAATCACAAACCTCACGGATCATCTGCGTATTGATAATAAGGGAAGGACTTTTGATGTCGTGGTATCTATCAATGAGAGAACCGTCGAGCTCGAATTTTATCTTACACAGTGTTCAGTATTGGGAATCGAGATAAAGGACGTTCCACCGTCGACTGTGTCTAGCAGGGCTTGGATTGATGAACCTCTTCTCGGCTCTTTTTTAATACCCAGAGTCGCCCAGCATCATCTTCCTCAAAATACTCGCCGCAACCGCCGACTGCGCAACCACATCCTCTACGTCCTTCACACTGCTCAAACTAACTAACAACTCCCCCCGCCTCAACTGCTCCGTAATATTCTCTGCACTTATCACTGCCATTTCCCTCTTCCCTGTAATCCTTAGACTCTGCTTTGTCGGTGTCGCCCATGGGGTATGATAAGACATCCACGTGTTCCCGCCACACGGAATCCAATACCACCAGCTAATATCTGCCCCGCTGTTCGATACACCCTTGGGTAGGAACGTGGACGGCATCGTCAATTCTGGATCGACGTCCTGGTCGAGGTCAACTCGGCCAGCGAGTACGCGGCATGCGGGTACAAGGAGTGTTTTCTCGGAGGAGCGGAGTACTAAGATGCAGCTGTCATATAGGTACATGCCAGTGAGAGGTGAGCCCATGAGCCATGCCACGCTCGAAAGAAGGGTATCACCGATGACGGCAGCTACGGAGACCTCAACGACGGAGCCGATGGTGGTTTGGTGGGGGAGTTGGAAATGATCGAGGATGTCCAATTGCGATTCATCTAAGTGGTTTTTAATAATAGTAGGCTCATGAGCGTCTTCTGTATAGCAATAGGCGCCGCGAGGATGATTGAGCACCTGGTACCTGGAAACTGCGACAGATAATGCGAGTAGTCGACAATTCAAGTGTGTGGGTTGGTGCTTCTCTGTAATAGCCGGTGTGATTATACGCTTCATATCGTCTGTTTGCCGGGCAAAATGAAAAAAGATGGAACGGAGTGATAGCCACAAGATCTGAAATGTTAACCAGATATGGAAACACACTGCAGGCTCTTTGGGCAGCAGTGCGTAGGTGCCAACAAGAGAACAGACGCAAATAACCGATCCTAAGATCCAGAACGCCTGCCAGAGACGGTGCTTCCGAGGATTGAGAGGGACTTCGAAGAGAACCTTACGCTCTCCGCCTATGACCTGGGGTGTTGGTAGTTTCCCAGCCACAATGTCGATACATTTATTTTGGTTGCCAAAACGCGATGCTCTACCCAAATTAAAGAGCTGCAAGATAATCGCAGAGAGCAAAAAGTAGGCCCAGGTGGCTCCGGTGATCCAGAAGATGCGAAAAGAACCGTAATGGTAGAGCAGGTATATTTCCACAACTTTTGCCAGGGTGAGAAGAGTGCTCAGCCAGTCCGCCTTAATTTGGGAGCGATGCAATGGTGCCCATTGTGGATCTCTCATATAGAAATGCGCTCGAAGAGGTTCTCCAATATCCAGAGCCGTCGAAGAACGTAAAGGACCAGTTGTCCATTCATCAAAGGCGTACACGTCTTCGAATACGTCCCAATTGATATTTAGGGATGTTGAGGTCTCTTTGTTCTGGAGATGGTGAGAAACATTTGGACTCCAGGTAAAAAACATACCCTGTTGCACTCCACCTTAATACCAATAGCATCTCCCCCCATTCGCCGGCCATTCACCTTCCCATCCAGTCTCCCATTGCAGCCGACCGCAGTATCAGAACCGGCCGTCCTCACACCAATTGTTTCCCGCAGCCATGCAGGAGTACAGACCGATACGCAGGCCTTCACAATGAAGAGAGACCCAAAGGAGCTCAATGCTGCCCATGGTAGACCACAAGCGCCACGAGATCCCAAGGCAAGCGACTCGGCAGTGGATCCACCGATGAGAGCAGTGAGGGCAGCTATCTCCACAAGGCCGCCGCTGATGCTTAGTTTCTGATCGTCCCCCATGGGAATTAGGTTTAACAAAGTGTTCGACACAGCTGTCAGGCTGAGGAAGGGTGTGCCTTCAGCCTTGGAAGCGTTAGCGGCCGGCTGATAATTAATCCGTACGGATCTCATACCCAGCTTGTGGCTGATTGGTATTTGAACATGGCAAGTATTTTTTGCATCGAAGCTGTGGGCAATTGTAGAGCTGCTGAGAGAATGCGTGTTCTTGAGGGCGGAACTTATGCTTGTTGGAAAGCTACCCCGCGTCGCTTTTAACATCCTTCACAGCCAAGAGGTCCGGTGAGAACATCCCAGGCCGCCTTACGGCAGAGTAAACAATCTAATTTTGCGTGATCAAAGGTTGGTCTGTCGTGACCTCGAGCAACCAACCTTACTCAGCCATTTAGGAGCTAATTAACCGGACGTAAAATATTATGATGTGCTGGATAAGACTAGTCACCAGTGTGGCTTGGGGGGGGGGCGGTGCAGTCCAGTCAGAAAAATGCCCTGCGAAACTAAGCTCAATTAGAGTGATGTAGCGGCTGTTACTGTATGAGATAATAGCGTGCATTTTTGTGTTGGGAAAGGAGCACCCGTACACGATCACGAGCATGAGCAATCTAGCACGGACACTGCGCGGCCAGGGGAAGTATGCGGAGGTTATTTTCCTAATGCAGCCATATTTTCAGCTGGGGAAGCAGTTTCTTGGGCCTTAGCATCCTTGCACTCAGGCATTGCTTAAATCTCTAAATAAGTGGTAGATGGAGATTTGGAGATTTAACATTAGGGTAATTTGTTTTGCGTAAGTGCTGTTGTAGGGGGGGTGTGTAAGTAAGCTTGTAATTGATATCTAACGGTAATCAATAAAATGCAGGATATTACCTCCGCTAGCAGGGAGGGCACGATACTTTGCTCTATTCACTCATCAGAGCTCGCAGATTCATTGCTTTCGACCCACGAGACAAGGTCTACGCCTTGCTTGGCATTCCAAAGGAAGGGATCGAAGGCAAAGCTCGATTCAATCCGGTTTATGGGAATAGGTCCGTGGCAGAGACATATAAACTGGCCGCTGTTCAGATCCTTGAAGACTCAAACGATTTGCTCTTGCTGGCACATGCTGAAGGAGAGAACTTCAGAATGATCTACTCCCTTCCATCCTGGGTTCCGGACTGGAGTTGCACTCAAATTGTTGGCCTAGGCGTGACTGGCTACACCAGGTTTGATGCATCAAGAGGCTTGTGCAGAAGTCTTCATATAAATGAAGAGAACAATACCTTGACTGTAAAAGGAATGAAACTCGATGATATAATCCGTATTGCAGAAACTAAGGATGAGATTCTCGAGGGAAACCCATTTCTGCAGCTGCTGGACCTGCTTTGTGCCATACCACGTCCATACCACAAAACGAAGTCTAAGCAGTCGCCTTCCGAGGTCCTCTGGAGAAGCCTTATTACAGATACTGCAGGAGAGGATCGAATTCCTCCGGCCGCATCAGCTTACGAGCATGCCTTCTCAGCCTGGTTTCGGCCAAAGATGGACAAAGTAAAACATCGTATAGGGGAAGCCTCGTTCTCAGAGGCCAGTCGGATCCTCAATGCCGACCTTCCTTTGAGCAGTGGGAATTGCCTAGAAGCTCATGCGAACGTTACAGAAGCAGAAGAATACGAAACAGTATTTGCACACTCTCTTCATCTTCGACCATTCCTGACGAGCAAACAATATTTTGGAATTGGGTCGCAATCACTTCGTGAGAAGGATTCCATCTGGATCATAGCTGGATCTCGTGTGCCATTGATTCTCCGGAAGAACGAGACTCAAGTTGAAACATTCCAAATTGTTGGGGGATCATATGTTCATGGATTCATGAACGGAGAAGCGTTAGAACCAGACTATTCCCTCGAAGACATTATCCTTGTATGATGGAACGGGTCGGCCATCATCCTATATGTAGTGGCAATACAAAGTATCGAGTGGCGTAGGCTACTACATCTCGCGATAATGCGTAAGCAAACTGCTGTGTTATTACTATACTGTTTTAGTATGTTACCTTAGGGTGCTGCTTTAAAGAATTTGCTAAGTTGGTCATAAAGTCCCTTATTCATGGTTCTTTCTGCTCATGAATTTCTAGAGCTTTAAGTTGCCATGTTGCAAGGACTTGGTAAGATGATATAATGAACGCGAAAACTATCTGATAGCGACGCCGTGAAAGCGCCGCAAAACGTAACCTGGCGAGGTCGGCGCACCCCACGCACTCTCACATACGCGGACCCCAACAATACAGGTACTAAATCATGGGCATCTCGACCCTTGAATGCCGTGCGAGAAAGACATCCGATGAATCTGGATTGATCATCAAGAACGAAATATAGAAAAGACAACGGAGCTTAAGAGCATCCGATAGCTTCTTCAACCGTTTCTCCGCCTGTTCCCCTTCTGTAGGTAACCCAGAATGCTCCTTCAAAGCCGAAAAAAGGTCCCATTCATATGGCGTGACCCGTTTTTCATTGCTGGCCTCCTCTTTTGTTAATTTCCAACTTTCGATGATGCTTCGAAGAATTTTCTTTTCGTATTCCTCCCATCTCACACTCTTCTCGCGCATTCGTATTTTCGGCTTGCCCTCTGTTGGCAGTTCTGTATCGTAATTGCACCCGAGAATGAGTAAATATATGGACAGGTCGATAATGGTTAATTGACACCATATCAACGCTTGCGGGGTCCAGGACATGGCCGTAGTTGAGAGATCTCTGGAGCTCATTGCTGCGATCCATTCGCGCGGCTGGAAATCTTCCAACATTGCCTTCGCCCCAGGCATTAGCGGAATAGTGATAGCATCTGCCCTTATCCCCAAATTTTCTGTTAGGTCCCCCTTGAACTTCAGCTTTCTGCGGGTCATGTTTTTGTCTTTGGAGTGCTCATCTCTGCTTCCAAATCCAAGCATCTCGTCTTGCAGGTCGCGAGGCAGCTCATCAAATATCTCCTCTACAGGTGAGAAACCCCAAGATACAACGTCGCTCTCATTTAAGCCTATATTTTTGTGTGACATATTCATCGCGGAAAGTTCATCCACATGATCAATTTCACCGAGGGTAAGTTTTTGTTGGAGTGTCTTTGAGGGGTTGAATGCTTCAGAACCACATTGGGTAAGTTCTTTGGCAATAACGCGGGCGGTGTCCATGAAGGGAACAACGAAAACTTTCCCCGGAAATCCACTGATGATTGACGGTATTCCTGCGAAACAGCCAAGTGCGAATATGGTTGGAATAGTCGAAACATTTCTTTTTTGCCAAGATCGAATTGCGACTTTCAATCTATTCTGACTATAGTTAATAAGTTGGTTCTGTGGAGGAAATATAGTTCTGACCGTATTTGACGACCAGAGGCCTTTGATACACATGTGTTCAAAACAAGAAGCTTCTTCTACTAAATTTCCTTGGGTTTTTTCGGATGTAACGTGATCCCTAACCCAAAGACCTTCTGCTTCGTCACGGTCTCCTTTCGCATTGTCTTCGATAAGCTTAAAAAGAACATTAAGGGGTACCATTGAGCGCTTTGTGATGTATGGACCGATATCTAACTCCCCGACAAAAGTTTGGGCAGCATCTTCATCGAAACAAAAGCCGCTTTTAGGCAGCTGAGATGCAATTGCAAATGCGTCTCCTTCGAATCTAAGTACCTTGCCAAAGTGCTCAAAGTCCACAGTTGTAATAGCTGCAAAGGGTCCAGTAGCGGCAAATTGTCTTTGTTTTATCTTAATCTCAACGTCGGTAAACCCTAGGAACATGGCTATTTTGCCAAGTTCAAATAAACTTATGCGCTGGACTGGCACATCTAGAACGCGTGGGATGGCGGAGGCGTCAACGTGTTGCCCCAATAACTTTTTTGTATCGCGGAGACCGAACGTGCTAAGCAATTGAGCCCATGTAGCTCGTGGCCTTCGTATTGGTTGGGGGGGATTCCGCAAGATCCACCAGCGCCACCTGAGATAAAGGACCAAAGAGAAAAGACGCGTACGAAAGTCCATTCGTCGATTGGAATGTGCGTCTTCTCTCGCATCAGCCTTTTCGCTGTCGGACTCTATTTGGGATTCGGCGCTTTCAAGACTCGCATCAGCCTTTTTGCGGTCGGACCTTATTTGGGATTTGATGTTTTGAAGACTGAGGTTAAGCTCCGGGTAGTAGAACTTCGTTTTCCAGTGGAGAAATGAGAACGACCAACGTTTGTGCTTCTCTGAAATATCAATGGCACTAAAATTGCATTTAATGCGCTCTTCACTTGCGGAAACATACTGCAGAATTGCTTGCAGGAATGCAATAACGAAAGCGCTGCCAGCTAACAGGACGGCGGCTAGCGATAGGCGATTGGCTGCCTCAGCAAGGCTGTTAGGGTCACTCATGCTGATTAGAAATGACCCGCGTGGTACGAGTGATGTAGGTTGATAATGATGATACTACTGAACAATTTGGCATACGAAGAGGGGCATAGGCGCGGCTTTATCTTATTGCACATGAGGGACGCTGGCATGGTTACCCTATTTTGGCCTATCAGATGGCAGAGCTGAACTGTGCGTACCGAAAAACCATCAACAAATATTTACCCCTCCTTTCTCCCGCCAGCGAATGCTTTCCTGTTTTCGCCTTTGCGGCCGTGGACGTCTGCCGGCCCAGCTGCATGATGCTGTTTTAGTCTCACCGGAAAACTCTCACGAGCAGGACAGCAAATGGGGAGCCAGTGGCTAAAAAAGCCGGATATGGGAAGTATAGCATATGTAATGTCGAGTGGTTCTGGCTCTCTACCGTGCCTGGCCGAGGTCGCCTGCTCTATGCCTTGATTTGTGGTTGCGTTTGCGTGTGTGCTCAGAGGGGTAGGAATTAGAGAATGTTACTATCAGCATCATACGCGCTGCCTCACCATTGAAAGGCTCTGCTTAGAAAGGAGAAACGTAGCCTTGTATCAGGAATTCGGCGTGTCCGTGGCATGGGTTGAAGCTGAGAACTAATAGGAGTAGGGTGTTGGCCAGTACAGTGTATCTTCAGTTCTCAGCTCAGCTTGTACTGTGGACACGCCTCTTCCTTATACGAGGCTGTAAGAAATAAGGCATTATGGTCTTCAGCCGTCAGCACTCTAAACTCTATATTGTTTTGTGACGCCTTTACAGTTTAGTGATGTAGAGCTCTGTAACTTGAAGTAGAACAATCACTAACAAAAAGGAGTTCTAATTAGTAGATTCCTTAAGACAGCAATACTAGGTGCGGTACTAAAACAGTATAGTGAGAGTATAGCACTTCGCTTACGCGATGCAGCCCATGCGAGGAGGTACTTTGAGTTGCCACTACATACAGGACGATGGCCAACCCGCACCTGCCCTAACCTTGACCCTGTGGCCGGTGCAGGTCCGCCGCCCTCCCTACTGGTGTAGCGATTTAGTGGCAAAATCATTTTGGTTACTGTTGATTACAAGTAACACTCCTAATCGTGCTTACGCAGACGGATGTGAGATTGTCGAACGCGGGGCTTTGTCAGGTCGCCATGACTGGCGAGAGTCGACAGGGTTGCTGCAGAAAATTGAGCGGCTGTTTGCGCTTGGCCTTCGATCAAGATCTCTTCCATCTTTTCTCGCATCGCTAGATTCAGGGTCTCGAACTTCTATTCGACAAGTTTGGTAACTTCCTCAGCACAGGAAATCTATATCCCGCTCTGTTCATTCGCCCCTTGTCAGTCCCTATAGAATGAGACTCATCCAGGCAAAATCCCTGAAGTTCCACGATTTCAACGAGTTCGACCTTCCAGAGTATGCCATTCTGTCGCACACTTGGGATCCTGGGGAGGAGGTAACCCTTTAAGACATGTCTTCGCCCTATCTACCAACGAAAAATGGCCATGTCAAAGTCACAACAGACCAATTTCACAAATGGTTCCAAGAAGCCCTTGACGCAAAGGTATATTAGCCTAAAACGGTCATACTAGCTACCGGCTCCCTGCTAGATGGCAAACCTAGCGTATAGATCTGTTTATAAAAGAGCTCAACAACCGCGGCTTTGTTATCTACAGCAACTGGGAAACCTCCTAAAAGAGCGAGGACGTTCAATTAAACCTATGAGCCGCTCTAACCTTCTAGTGGCACGAGCTTAAACGTTAAGTCCATGTTAAAGGGCGGGTAGAGCGCCTCACTTCTAAAGCATCTCAAGGTCTACTACAATAAGCGGATTTAGGGCTCCAGGATTGGTGCGTGGGTAACCCCGCAGAGTCAGATAGTAGAAGGGAGGGAAGAGCTGGAGAAGAGGGTTAAGGAGGTCTAGAAGCGGTTCAATAGCAAGGACAAAATCCCTGTGCCGGAGTCCTAGGGCGGGATTAGGGTTATACCAGAATCCGTGGAGGGCAGGGAGAGTAGGTTGTATGATTGATTAGGGTATAGGAATGCGAAGAAGGGAGAGGAGGGGAATGAAGAGGGGTAGGTGGTTGAGAGGCTGAGTCCATGAGTAGGTTTGTGGCAGTGGTCCAGTAGTCATTTCCAATTATCAACTTTATAGTCACTATCACCGTTTCGAGTAACCAGCATTCGCTTTACCCTGGGACTTGACTTGAGAATTTGGTGAGCAACATGCCCGGAGGACAGACCAGATTCAGCCAGTTACCTGTTCGTCACTTCCCGCTTCTTAGATATGTATTTGCAACAAGAAAGGAACATCGCAAGTACAAATACTACTTTTTATGGGCCCACAGCGTCTAAAACCTCCCGTCTGTTTCCTTCCAGTCTCCGAGTTATGGGCTGCTGACTCTGTGACAATCCTAGATGCCATTCCATTTCCATCTGCGGAGCCACAAGGTTAGGATACATCCTAAATGTGCTCCTTGAGAAAGAATTGTCTAGCAGCGACTTCCAAGCGTGCGAAGAAAAGGTGTCTTTGCAGACGTTGGTATTCAAAGCCTGAAGCATTTGCTCGCTCGGCCTATACACGTCGTAGCCCTCATCCGGGCCTAGTGCGACATGCACCACTAAATCCTCGGCATCGAAACTTAGTCTGAACGCCGTTACCTTTTTGTCTAGAGGGTATCCAGTACAAAAGTAAACCCGTCCAACAATAGCAAAGAACTCGCGCACTTGTCTGAGAACGAAGCCGTAGTCGGTACAAGCAGCAACGAGCCAATCACCTTCTTGTGTCGTGGCAGGCACAATGGCACAAACCTCGGCGTTTTCATTGACTATTCGGCAGTATGTGTCTTCAGGATGGCTCATTGGTGCTATTCGAGGAAATGACGAGGGAGTCAACTGGAAACCGCCGTCCACCACGATTACGTCTCGACCTACGGTCTCTGGAGTGATCGGCGAGCTACTGAATATCTCATGGGAAATATCGCGAAGTTCTTGTCGTTTCTCGATCGCTTTTGCAATGTCAGGATGCGACGTATGAAGTCGTAGAAGCTTGACGAGCTTGATCACATCTTCCATATCCGGAAGCGAGTTCATCACTGTTTTCGCCTACACATACTCGTAAGTTTCCTAATGCCGTGAAAAGATTTTGCAACTTACCAAATCAAGGATAGAGCCTCCGTAGTCTGGCATAATAGCTTCCCCGCATCCCCAATCTTCTGTCATCACCAGTGTACCGTACACAAAATCTCTGGGATCTTTGCATCCACGCTGGACACACAGGTTAACAACATCATGGAAGTACAATGTCTTCTTCTCAACTCGCTCATCCGAAGGAATCGCGCAAGCGTACAGCATATCCTCGTATTCAGTCGACAGCCCGGAACCTCCGATGTCCAAAAAGTAAATCGGATTTAGCCAAGGAGCAGAAGCTAGGTACTCTCGACTCAGCTTGCGGGTGAGGATCTGTGGATACAGCATCTTCGCCTCTCGCCACCAGAACAACAGGTTTGGAAGACAAATCTCCTCGCGCCCGCAATAAATCGACAGGTACCGCGCCAAGTACACTTCCTGCAGAACCCATACCCTCCAGAAGTACGGACGCTTTGCAAATGCATGTACGGCCTTGAAAAACCGCTCGAACGCCACATCGTCGAGGGCCTCCATCCAGCTTGCGCAGATAGACCGGGCCTTTTGCGTGGTCTCTGCTTCGCGTTCGTTGCTGATAAGGTCTACCGCGCAGAGGTTTTCTTCAAATAGTTTCATTGCGAGGTCGTACTGTAATAACACGAGATACTCGGTGTCCTGTGCGTGCTCTCCCACCGATGCAAATACGCTATTCGCACGCTCGAAGATCTTCCCCATCATCGCCACCTGGTGACTCTTCTCGTCTAGATCCTGCTGGTTGATGCAGATAGCGTCGATCCAGAAGTATTGTGTTGTACCAAAGCGTTTGATTTGATCTAGGGCGAGACAACAGTTTATTCCAATGTTCATCATTTTGGGTGGCCCATGGTCATTAGCAATCCAGATCCATTTGGAGACCAAGTTGTCACCCCAGGTATATGAGACAGCCTGGTAGCACGGAGCGTCCTCAAATGGCACAGTATGCAATTTGATGGTAATTCCTTGATGCTCGTTGTTGGCTGCAGCTTGGACCTCGACGAGGCGGATGTGCGTCGCGGCACTGGGGAACTTTCTATACTGGAACAGCATCGGTGCCGGAGAGACTGGCTCCAAAGAAGTGGATGTATTAGAGTAGGTGCCAGACGGCGGTACGAGACAAGCATTTATGGAAGAGAGATAACTTACGAAGGTGCTCGTTTTTAATGATTCGATCTCGGCGCGTGATAAAATCGTGAAGCGTCGGATGGGCTTCAGCCTAGTGATATGAAGGCATAAACGGCCCCCAACAGCGAGGCGCAGCGGAGTTGCTTTAAAGCACATCATACACCAATCAACGAGCAGCCCCGAGCTGCCAAGCTCTCTGTTCGTTAGTCAACCACACTAAAATTACTATTGTGATGGCTCGCGCGTAGTCCTTTGTTTTTAGGATAGGGAATAGTAATTGCTTCATAATAAATGAACTCCTTCATAATACGCCTTTGTACATTCGACGCAAGGTCTGGAGGATATTTCCCACATAGCAGTTCATATCTCGGCAAGGTCTTTTGAAGCAACTTTGTATCGTCCTTCAATCGTCTTATATATCGTCGATTGAGTCGGTGGGGCAACCATCGCTGTGTCAAGTGCCCAATCCCCTAGCACCGCCATAGTGGATAGTTGTATAAAATGTTCTTACGATATGGTCATGTGGTCACGAGAGAAAGAGATGCCCATGTAGCGGCCTGAGCTATAACTTACGGGAACTTGGTGGTAAGATTCTATCTACGCAATGCTTATTTTAGCCACGCTATACTTACTCTATTTACGCTTTACCTAAAAAAGGCACATATAACGAAGGCGAAATACATAATGAACACGAGGTGTGGCCGTACCCACTTGTGGCTGTAAAGTGGCTGTGCAGCAGTAGGTTTTTCCGTTTTGGTTTTTGTCAGCCCCTAGAAGCCCTCTCGGAACTTCGTTCCTTAAGGCAAAGGAGACCCGATTCAATATTTACGAAATGTATGTAACATTGCATCAATCAATGTGTTTCATACGTGTTTGTTTATTATGACTAGGTAATTTGAATTTTAGTTGTTTTTAGTTATTTGTAACGACGATTATGTATTTTCGTGTTTGTACAAACATAAACCTCGACCAATAGACAAGATGGTATTTCCATTAGGTACATGGCACGTTGATTGGACGATGAAAAGTGCGGGGGATGTGGGTACTTGGTACGTACAATGTATCAGTAAGGATGGGATTTACGGGATCAAAAAAAAAAAAAAATTGTGGAGAACGGTTCCTGCATGGGGTGGGCCTCACTAGGAGGGGACAATGTTCCTCGCGACATTCGGCGGAGGAAGGTCTATCGAATCGGTACCTAGTCTACCGGGACAGGAAGCGCTACAACATCACAATTGACACACGCATCACAACACGACACAAGCAGGTATCTTGTTCCCATGGAAAAGTGTATTGTTGGTTCATCAATTCATATCTCGTATCCTTTTTGCATATGTATAGGTACACAGACCCACATTCAATGCTGCCACATGGTCGACGTGGTGTTCGTCGGAAAAGCAAATGTCTGCTACCTGTGACCAGTGTCTATCATCAAACCCATCCACAAAGCCGTCTACGCGGACCTCGACCTACAGGCGCGACGCTCACGAGGTCTGCACCTTCTTGACGATGGGAACGATCTTCTCGTACAGAGGGTGTGACTTGTCGAGGCCAGTGATGTGGGTCGTGGCATCCTCGGCCGACTTCTCCTTGAGGATCTTGGCAAGCTCAACAGACTCGTCATCGCCCTCGACGTTCTGGAAGCGGAGAGCCTGCTCCACGGCACCGAGGAGGGCATCGACCTTCTCACCACGCTCGGCGAGCTGGGCAGCGGGGCCGATGAAGCGCTCCTTGCGAGAGAGCTTGCGGAGGGGAGCGCGGCCGACACGCTCGACGTTGTCCTTGAGGGTGGGGTTGGAGATACGAGCGACAATGGTGTCGACGTAGCTGTCTTGCTCTTGGGCGGAGATGCCGTGCTTCTTGACAATGAGGTTGGCCGTCTCCTTGACAGCCTCGCGGACGATGTCGTGGAGCTCCTTGTTGGCCAAGACCTCGTGGATGTAGGCGATCTTGCGCTGGTGACCGTAGTAGGCAGCGGTGGCGTGAGAAGTGTTGACGGTGAAGAGCTTGCGCTCAATGTAGGGCTCGAGGTCATCGACGTAGTGGATGCCCTCGATCTCGGGCTTGTTGCCGCCGTTCTCGAAGGGCTTTTGCTCGACGCACCACTCGTGGAACTTCTCAATCTTGACGTTGAGGCCGGCATCTGGCTCCTGCTGGGGCACAATACGGTCAATAGCCGAATTGGCGTAGCGGGCCAGCTTGTCGATGTTCTTGAGGGTGTCCTCGCTCAACTTAGCCTCGATGTGGCCCTTCCATGCGGTTGTGGCGTTGATCATGTTCTCGCAGGCGATGACGGCAAGCGGCTTGTCGGATTTGCGCTTCTCAATGGCTTTTGCGACGGGCTCGGCGACAAACTTGAGGATGTTGGGGCCGACGGCGCAGGTGACAACGTCGGCGGTGGCAATCTCGTCGATGACCTCGTCCATCTTGTACTTTGAGTTGAGGGCGCGGTAGTGGTCGATGGTGAAGGTGCGCTCGCCATCGTTGCCAATCTCGGTGACGGTGTAGGAGGGGGTCTTTTCCAGGGATTCGATGATGGAGTCCATGACATCGACGAAGACGACCTCATAGCCGGAGTTGTGAAGGAACTCGGCGACGAAGCCACGGCCAATGTTGCCGCCGCCAAAGTGGACAGCCTTCTTCTCGAAAGGCATGTTGGGCGTCTGTGGGAGGGGTATCAAGGGTCAATTGGAGCAGGAAAAATGGAGAAGGGCTGGGCCAGGTGAGGAGGGCAATGGAATCAATGAGGATGAGGAGGAGGTGAGGATTGAAGGGGGAGGCGAGTTTATATATGTTGATTGTTGGGGGATGATGTTGTGATGGCGGGGTATTTGGTAAGGGAAGGAGCAGGGGGGTGCAGTGGCAGGAACGGGTTGGCGGGGCAGAGACGGGGGTTGGAAGGAGCCAAATCTTACCGGGCTGAGAAAGTAAGTGAGGTTGGTGTGATGTGGAAATTGGGTGGATGGTGTGTCGCAGCGGTTTGTGTGTGTGTGAGAGAGAGAGGATGATTGTGTGAGAGAGGTGAAGGAGGTGGAGGAGGAAGAGGAAGAAGAAGAAAGGAGGGCGGGAGACGAGTAGGTGTTGTTGTTGAGGGCGCGTGGGAGGTGCGACTCGGCGAGAGTGGTGGTGGTGGGTGGTGGGTGGTGGGATGAGCTGGCCCAGGCGGCAGGCGGCAGGGCAGGAGCGACCACCACAGCTAACTCCATCTGTCCTGTGCGGGCTGTCTTGTGCTGCGCTGCTGGGCAGAGCGGTGACGCTGGAAGTCGTCCTGGCTGACGTTAATCTCCCTCTGTGTACCGACTGTGTACTCGATTAGGTACTGTCATGACCATCTCACGACGTACGTGGGGGGTAATTGCAAATGTTATTTCTCTGCCTCGCTTTCTCTCCCTCAACTATCCAAACTCTCTGTTGAATGCCGCCGCCGCCGCCGCCGCCAATCCTCTCAATACTGTACATGTATACAATACAGTACAGCAATGTACAAATATTAATGCCGCAGCCCCAGCTGCCCAACCTCCCTCCCTCCCTCACTCACCTGGGTCCCGGCCGTGGACAGACTGACACCCACCCTCTTGTACCTCCCCTCACCCCATCCGGCTTCTTCTGAATGATTACTTGTACCCCAGCATCGCGATCTGCCCTGCCATCTGCGATTGTTTTGGCACGTCATGGCCCCACGGTAGCTTCTAGTCGTCGATAGCTTCGGCAGCCAGCCCTTAGCTCCCCTCGTCAGTCCTCGCCAAGCCGCCCACCAAAATCAATGTCAGGTCAGGATACCCTCGCACCGCTTCGGGTCCACCGTAGCTGGTGGGTCGCAGGCCCCAGCAACAATAAAATGATATCATGGCGAACTGCTCAACCGGTCCACATCCCCCGACTCCATCTTGTATTGTACCTGTAATTGTGCCGCCGGAGCCCGCTCTTATGCGTGAATCGCCTGCTGCACTTGGGGATACGTCGCAACCATCTGGTGGTACAGGTCCGAGTGATCGCGCATCAGCACCTCCGGGTCCCAAGCCATGGCCACAAATATCGTGTCCACCCCGCTGCTCAATGGCGTCGTGAAGATCTGGCAGATCTGGGTCCCAATCAAAAACGCAAACGCCACCACCACGGGTGTGAACGACCCTTGCGCGTTGTACGCCGGCGACGTGAAGATCAGGTACAGATACGCTAGGAACGCACACGTGTAGCCCACAAACATCGAACCCATGCTGAGCACCGGCCCGATCAAGCATTCGTTGACGAGCGCATCGATGCCGCGGTCCTTGATCATTGTCCATGTCGCCTTTGCAGCAGCAATATACGGCTTCCCGTAGAGTGCAATGTACGAGAATGCATAACGGTTCAGGAAATTCACGGCCCATTCCAGAATCCCAATCAGGCACTGCAGGCAGCAGAATATGGCCATCCCGATCATGTTGCCATCCTGGGCGGCACTCTGCTGAGCTGCCGAACACACCTGGCGCATGAACTGGATAATGGCAACAATCAAACTTCCCAAGCTGATACTGCCGAAGCTGTACGTGACCGCCCGTTTGAATGCGCCGCGCGTCGCTCCTTTGGGGAAGTTATCGGGATTGGGGCCCATGAAGTACCACGACCCGTACACGCCGGATATGGTGACGTGGATCGTATTTTTGAGCCATCTGCGGGTCTTATCAGTACAATTGCATCTCCAAGTCCACAAAAGCCGGTACGTACTCGGACATCCAGTACATGGCAAACGTCACAAAGACAATCAGCCCAATCACCTTGCCTTTACCACACCCGCCCGCTCCGGTACTGCAGGCCGGATTGTTGGCCGAGGGCTGGTACTTGACATATATAGCCGTCAAGGTTACCGAGAACCAAGCGCCCAGCGCAGTAGCCAGCACGCCTCCGATCAGCGACACCATGTACACATGGCCGTATCTCTTCGACACATCGATCGCGGTCCGCAGCATGACGACCGAGAAGGGGATCCGCGGGATCCAGCTGATGAAGCAGAAGACGTAGAAGACGGAAAAGATGAGAAACACAATCCCGCCCGACCAGTACCGGCGCGAAAGCATGTAAGCGGCCGTCACGAACCCAAGCACAATGTTGAGAATCCCCGTGATCCCTACACACACACCAGTTAATCATCACCAACCTCCCACGAGCGCGCGCGTGAGTAGAAAAACCTACAAATGAACTGTTTAGTGAAGGCGCGAGCGCACCACATGTACGCATAGCTCAACACAACGGCAACCACCAACACAAACGCAAAAAGCACAATCGTGTTGGTATCCAGCCCGAAATCATTCCCGCCGTCGTAAATCCCGCCGCCGTTGAACGACTTCGTGCGTGAATATCCCTGAATCGCTATCCCGGACGCTGCGGTGTATCCCAGGAACACGGCAATGAAGAGTACGCCGGCCCACAGGTCGTTCCACTTGGGCTTCTCGATCTTGAACGTCTGATCGAACCCGGGCTTCTCGCCGTATGACTGCTGCTGTTGGTATCCATCCGGCGGCGGCGGCGGCGGTCCCTGCGCGTAGTTTTGGCCGTACTGTGGCGGTGGAGGAGGAGGTTGTTGTTGTTGCTGTTGTTGCGGGGGATAGCCATGCGGTTCCGTCATTTGGTAGTAGTTGCCCTGCTGTGGCGCTCCGCTGTAGTAGCTCGCGGCCTCGCCTCGTTCAGCCATTTTTTTGTTTTGTTTTTTTGTCCGCTTTTTCACCACCTTCGTTTCTTCTTGGAACTTGCGCGTGGTTCGTGATGCGCGTGCGTGCGTTGTATATGCACAGGTGGGTAGATGAATTGGATGTGAAATGATGTAAGTAATTGCGGGCGGGCTGGACAGCGTGTGTGGGAGGTAGAAAGCAGGGTTCACCACCAACTAGAAGAGAAGGGGGGAAGAAAGGTAAATAAAGTTAAGTAACTACCTATGAAAAGGAAAAAAAAAAAGGGGACGGTCGGAATGGGGAATGTTTATTTCTCCCTTTCTCTGGTCCGTCCTTGTTTCCTTGTTTATTTGTGGTTATTTCCATTAGTTTAGTGCGACAGACACACCATCCATTTGCATGTGTGTCAGTGGCTGCGCTGCTACATGTACCCTTTTTTGGCGCTTAAACTAACGTTTATTGGTTCTACCACACCGGAAAAAGTGATGGACGTCATGATACTTTCATCACTCTCTTTCTTTCCTTTCCCCCTCCCGCGCGTGTGTGTGTGTGTGTACAACGTCCGCGCAACCTCAATTCTCCCTTTTTCACCACTTTTTCCCTTTCCCTCCCCCTCCTTTATCTCTTAAGTTATTTTCCTTCCTTCCTTCCTTCCTTACATCAATCCAATTCAACTACTTACTTACTTACCTACCCTACGTTATAGGACGACGGGCGGCGGTGGGGATAATGTGTTGAATCGGAGACACGTTGCGCCACAAAGTGGCGCCGAGTTACCCGCGTGTGGCGTGTGCGTCTGGGTGGCGCCACAGTTTTGCGGTTACGCTGGCGGCTGATGCCGATATACCCGTCCGCGTTGTGCGAAAAAAGAAAAACACGGCTGATTTTTCCGTGTGTGTGTTTGGGTTTGGACGTGGACTTGGGTAGGTAAATATTGTGGTCTTGGGGTTTGCTAATTGGAGAAGCGTGGTGGGAGGAGCGCGTGGGGGGATGGTGGAGGGGGGGTTGTTGGGGGTGTGGCTAGTGTGTGGCGCGTATTGTGTGTGCACATATGTATGTGTGTGTAGAATTGCACGGTAGGTAGTTAAGTAGTATTTTAGTAGAAAGGTAGAATAACATCCTCAATAGAGTTTTTATGTAAGATAGTTCTACTAAATAGTGAGTAGTAGGCTAGTTATAATAAGTAGTTCTAGAATAAAGTATAGATATATATTTATAGAAAGGAAAAAAGTAGTTGTTAGTTTATGTAGGTGTCTTATTTTAGTTGAGTATAAGATTATTTAGAGTAGCTTGGATTCGTTGGATTATCGACGAATTGCTATTTTGGGGTTGGTGATAGAGGGTATGTCTAGTGTTATTGGATGATTGAAAGTGAGGTAGAATGCTTGGATTAATAGTGTTGGAATGATGACTTAGTTTAGTAGTTGTACGGCTTTGTGTTTGGATGTATTTGTCACGACTGGGCAATATATACAGATGGTATTCACAGTTGCAGCTTAGTGAGAGCGCTACTATAGCGCAGTAAGGGCGCAAATTAAGTATATAGAGGGAGCCTTGCCCAACTATTAGGGGGCAAGTGTTATTGACTTTATTCTTTCTTAACGAGACTTCTCTTCGCTACTTTCTATAGTGTGAAGCATATTCTATTGCCTATAACTATTCCTTACAGTATTGTTTTTTTTTTTTTTTTTTTTTTTTTTGTAGGTGTTTATTTGCGGTGGGTATGTGGTAGGTAGGATATGTGTATAGGTTGCATGCAGAACTAGATAAGTTAATGTTACTATTGTAATTCTGCGTAGTCTGATACCGAGTTGAAAATTGATTGCTATGCTACCGGAAATCTACTATTTACAAGTTGATGGAGCAAGAAACATTTTATTGTTATAAGATAGCATCTACTACTTTTGGATTAAAATTACAGCAAGTGTAGTGGGGGAATAATAGCTCACTTCGCAAATTTGTAGATATTTAACGTTCAGAATCACCCTAAGACTTACCTCCTTGAGCTAGCTGCTAAGAGGGCTGGGCTGGACGTTGTTATCAAGATTTTGCGGTATCACTCTTTAACCACAAATGCAATCTTAAACGCGGGCTGAGCATGGAGGCGTCGGGGTCTTGCGGCGTAGTTAGTTAGTCCCCCACCATCTCGTATTAATAGCAAAATAACCACCTTGCACCCTTTTACACACAAACAACTACGCGCGCGTGTACACGTGCGCAAGACATTAACAACTATGATCGCTCTCTCAATCTTCATTATCGCAGCTGCATACCTTGCATAGAGCCTCATCTGTCTTAAAAGAAACTACACTTGCGCTAAATAAATCGGGATCCCTCTCGTCCGAGTCCCCATCAACGGGATTAACACTCTTTTCTAATTGCTTAAGTCGCACGTGTGGGCTGTTCTTAATCGCTTACCGCCGTCGCTTAAGGGGATTTTGCCTGCCTAGATAAGGTATACGCGTCGCAGGTAGTTCTTTAAAGATAAAATGTTAGTATAGGAGCCCTGTTACGTAATATGGGTTGTGCTGGTAACTGTGCGCAGCATAAGTCACTGCGCTAGAGGAGCCTATATATAGCTCCTCCCCCCTAGGTAGTTAGATAGCAAGTAGCAGAATTAATATCTCTCTTTAGAAGCTATAGGTTATAGAGCCCTCTGCGTAACCACTGTACGCTTTTAATTTAGTAACTTTAGGCTTCCGAGCCCTAGGCTTCTAAGCTAACGGGCTTCTGAGCTAGCAAGACTTTTCTAACCTCTAGGTTATCATTAATAGGCTTCGTGCTATAAGAATTTATCTAACCTCTAGGTTATTATTTATAAGGCTTAACGCCTTTCTAAGAAGAGTGTCTAATACACATAAGGCTAACGAAATAGCTAATTAAATAGTTAGTAACTAGCCCTTATTCTAGGTTATCTTTAAGGGAAAGGAAAACTATATAGAGTAGTATTAAGAGACCGCACTCTCTATAGAATAAGGTTACGACGTTATAAAGTGTTAGATAGGCGAGTGCGTCTACTACCTATATAAACCCGCTATTATATTATACACTAATAAAGCCCTATAGAACTATAAGAAAGAAAAATAGAAGAAAGATAAAAAGGATAAGAAGAAGAAGGCTAAGCAAGAAGCTAAGTCGTCTAAAGGAAATCTCGTCACTCCCCTAGCTAATAGCTGTAGATCCTGCCCCGTTAGCCTTAAGCCTAAACTAGTTAACCTATTAGTTACACTTATAGGTAATAATAATATCCTAGGACAGCTGCTTAAGGTTTGTATAAAGCTAGTAGAACAAGTGTTTACTAACTACTATAAAAAGTAGGAATGTTAAATTAAGTTATATTAGGACGCCATCTAGGTCTTAAGTAAGATTATCTCTCTAATTCTCTAGTAAGTAGTTACTTCTATAGTAGGCGCTATAGAGAACCCTAAAGCAGCGTAGGACGGACTAAATGCGATAGCTTAACCTATAAATCTAGAGATTATAGCCTAAGCCGATCGCGTCCTTACTATAACGAGTAGCTGAAAATTTAAGAACGTAGAAGAGTACCTAGTTACTATGCGAGAAGCCTAGCTAGACTATACTACGGTTAGTAAATACTCCTACGGATTGCTGTTAGCTAGGACTATTAGTAGTTTAGATAGATGCTTTACTAGATTGCTAAATAAATATAACATTAATAAAGCTAGGAACTATAGTAATAAAAAGTACGTCTAGCTATAGTAAGATATTATTAAGTATAAGCGTAATTATTACTATAAGTAAGATAATAATTAAAGATAGTCCTAAGGATAAGGCCGTAGTTACGGCGGTTTTTAAGGTTGCGGCCGTAGAGGTCTTAGTTATAGCTTTAGTTAGTTTTAAGGATTTAGTTAAAGTTAAGGTTAAGGTACTAAATAGTCTACTAATATATCCTGCTTTAACTATAGTAGACAAAAATATATACTTAAGGACTATCTATCTAAATAATCTATCCTGTTAGCTTCGTTAGTACTAAAAGCAAGCTTATAATCTAACTCTAAGAAAGAACTCTATT
Source organism: Periconia macrospinosa (assembly GCA_003073855.1). Taxonomy (NCBI): domain Eukaryota; kingdom Fungi; phylum Ascomycota; class Dothideomycetes; order Pleosporales; family Periconiaceae; genus Periconia; species Periconia macrospinosa. The sequence continues at coordinate 125,728 of KZ805347.1, read as the reverse complement.
ATAACTACTGCGGGCTTAATAACTCCTATATTAAGAGTAAGTGCTTTAGACTTATTAAAGATAAAGCCGACGGTATTTATTATAATAAGTATATCTAGCTTAATAAAGGTAAAGGTAAGGCTGTCGCGAACTTTACGGCTGAAAATTATAAATAAAATAATAATTCTACTCTAATATTCGCCACCTTTTAAGAAATAAATATTAATTATAAGTCCTCCGTTATTCTATATATAACTATCGCTAACTTTACTAACTAGACTAAGGTAAAGGTAGATAAGTTAAGGGAACACGCTTTAGTATATATAATAAAAGATAGATTATAGGAAACTAAATAATAATAGTAGATAATAGACTTTAGCGTAAGCTACTATATAGTTAATAATAGAAAATAGTTTATTTTATACATATTAAAAAACACGAAAATTAACTTTACTAAATCTAGATATTTACTAGTAGAAGGACGTAGTAACGTCTACGCTATTATAAAAATATCTTAAAGATAATAAGTGTTATTAGAATTAAAAGATATCCTATACGCTAGTTAGGCTTACTATAGCTTAGTATTATTAGGACAGCTTACCTATACTAATAGTTGCACCTTTACTAGTAATTATAAAGGTCTATATATATATTAGAGTAAGGTAGAGGTCGCCTTTACTTACTAGCGCGGCCGACTATTTTATATGCCTATTTATATACCTACAACTTTAATACACCTAATAGTAGTACTAGCTATAGCTGGTAATAATATTATTAATAAAACAACTACTAATAAGTTAATTACTATTACGAACTTTAAAAATCCTGTGTAGTACTAGCACCGTCGCCTTATATATATAGGACTAGATAATATACGCAAAGCTCTAAAGTAGGGTACCGGGATTCCTTTTATAGATAAATAAATCGTCGCCTATATATAGTAGATATATATTATATATAATATAACACGTGCTCTACAACATATTTCTTGCAACCTTATAAGCCGTCCGTTTACTAATATTAGCGCTCTTATTGCTTTTAACTTCTAGGAGGCATATAGAGTTAAAGGTATTAAAGGTAAGTAATATACTATAATACGCTCTAATAGCGCGATATAAAATATAGTAATCTATTTTATAAAAATAAAGGAAAACTTTAATAACTTTATTATTAAGATAATTCTTTAGTTTAAAACGCGTTATAATATTAAAGTGCGGACTGTTAGATTTAATAATACTTTTAATATAGAGAAGATAAAGAAGTTCTATAAAGAAAATAGTAAAATAATTAAGCCGTTAGTACTATATAGCTATTAGTAAAATAGATAAGTAGAGAAGATTATAAGAATAGTTTATAAGAAGACAGCCGCGTAAATCTAAGATAATAACCTACTATAGCTATAGGTGCGATAGATTATAAACTATATAGAGGAGGCTATATAGAATTCTACCTTACTTTATAGACTGTAGCTATTTGCTATAAGGTAAGTAGTATAGATAAAAAACCGCATACCGCATAAGGCCCTTAAGGATGTCTAAAAAACACTATATAAACTAATTAATAGTGTAGCTTTAGACTACTCTAAAAATATAGCCTATAGCGCCTACGTATACGCTACCGTGCCGCTAGAAAAATAAGGTAAGAAGTTATACGCACCCTACGCTAAACTAGGCTACTTCCTCTACTTAGAAAGTAAAACTATTATATAGATCTAGAATCTAAATAAGAAGCGTGCGTTATAAATTACAACCGCCTATATAGATAACTAAGCCGGTTTTAATAATAACATGCTAATAAGCTACGTTTATTAATAGCTAGTAGATCTACCTATTACATCTCTAGCACTAGACTCTAATAATAATAAGGAGTTTACTTTTATAGTATAAAAGCAGAGAAACCAGGTGGAAAAGGAAGAAAAGCGTTAAGTTAAAAAATATTTTAGAGGCGTAAAAATAAAGGAAAGACTTATTAAGGATTGCTTTATAACCGCCTAAATAGTAGGTATTCTACTTAGTCTTCTACCTATAGTAGAAAAATATAACCCTATAGGGGGCCGTTAGGACTTATTAAAAGAAAATAATAACCTATATTAGCTATACTATCTTTACGACTAGAAGTGTATACTAGGATTAAGTAATAAGTGCTAAAGCTATAAGGAAGATAGATTTTAGTATTTTTAGCCTAACATAGAAGATATTAATATATATTATAATCGCTACCGTTATTATATTAATAAAAAGCTAGTATATAATAAATAGGATCTATGCATAACGTATTAACTAAATAAAGTCTAATATTAGCGTTTCAAGGACGCAGCTATATAGATAAAGATATATTAAATATATTATCTTTAGGACGTATAATATCGGCCTAAATCTAAGAACAGTATATGCAGATAGTGTAAAGTATACAAAGATAACTACTAATTACCTACTTAAAATAATATTAAGTTTTATCTGTATAGCTGCAATCGCTATTAGGACTACTATTTAAAATACAATAAAAAAGACCCGTATACAGCATATAAGCTTAATAGCTAGGGTTTAGAATATTATAGAGAAATAGAGCTACTAGAGTTAGATAATAACGGTGCTTAGATAGAACCTATTATTATACTAGAAACTCTATTTCTAGAGTAGATTTCTATTTTATTTACGTTTATACTATTAGATAATAGCAAAGAATATATACCGTGCTATTAGTATAGGAAATATAATAAGAAATGTGCACTAAAATAATTACATAAATGCACCTACTATAAAAAAAAGGGACAACTGTATAAACTACTAACTATTAAATAATAACATATATTAGATAATAGGTGCAGCAGGTGTAGAAAGAAACATTAGATATACTTAGAAGGATAGCTATATTTATAATATAAAGGGGAAAGAAATAGTTTATAATATAAGGTAGTAGTAAAATAACCTAGCCGGAAACTACTTCCCCTAAAGCAGTAATATAGCACCTATTAGATATAGCCTACTAGAGGTACAGGAATAATAGGGGCGTTAAAGGGATATTAGTATAATAGTGAATCCCCGTGTAATATATATTAGGTATATAGTACCACGTGCTTATTAAGGGAACTTGTTACTATAGTAACTAAGAAAAAAAAAGAAAAACTACTATATAATTCTTATTAGTATAAAGGGCTTTAGTGTACCTATAGAAAACTATACGTAAGGTATATAGTAAAAAGAAAGGTATATTAATACTTTAGTAAGAATAACACTATTATTAATAGTTATACTAAGTCTAATATAGCGTTTAACACTACTTAAAATACTGTTAGATTTAAGGTAGTTAGTAATGTATATGTATTGTCTCTAGCTATACTAGTGTAGGCAGGAACCCTTATATAGAGGGTTACATAACTACGCGCTAAGCCTAATTAGGTAGAGTGTAAGTGGTAACAACACTCCCTAACACTATGCCCACGCTAGTCCTAATTAGGAAAGTTCCTATAAATAACAACACTCTAAATAGTACTCCTTAACAGGGCCATATATTCTAACATACCCCCTTAGCTCGTTAGCCTCTAGTTAATTAAGCTGGAGCCATTATCGTCTGCGGCAGTGATCCCTTCTAACAGGTCCTAGATTTCTTAAATTAGCGAATCGATTATTGGCTGGTAGTTTAGCTCGTTGATTAGGCCTAGTTAGTCTAGAAAGTAATCCTATTTATTAATAGGGAGGATCTTTGTAAGTCCGTCGGCGATTATTTTAGCTAATAGGATATACTTAACACTAATCCGTCCCTAGGTAACTACTTTACGTAACTAGTAATTGTGGATATTAACGTGTTAGAGTTTGGTGTAGAGCTTTGCAATTTCTTCTATAACTAATTAGATCGTCTATTAATTGTCGCACTATATATATATTAGTAGAGAGACGTTAATTAATAGCTTGCAGAGTAATTAGGTAGTAAATAGAGCTTCTTTTACTACCTATAAAAGGGCGAGTAATTTAGCTTTAGTAGTTAACGTAGTAACTGTATCCTGTTTGCTAGCTTGCTAGGTAATTAGTCCGCTAAATAGTTTAATTACGTAGCTCTATAAGCTCTTTCTATTAAAAGTATTATTAGTAAAGGAGGTATTACTAGCTACCTAGAAATCTTCTTTACTACCTAGGTAGAGTGCCTTAGTTTTAGTACTTTTTAGGTACAATAATACTCTATTAGCAGCATTCTAATAAGCTTTGCTAGGGTTAACAAGAAAGCGCGCTAGACGTAACGTGGTAAAAGTAATATTAGGCCGGGTTGTAACTACGGCGAAAAAGAGAGAGCCGATCTTTTATTAATACTTATTAACCTCTAAGGGCGTTACTATTTTATTGTTAGGCATAAGCTTAACAGCAGCTATTAGGGTATTATACCAGAGGTCTCTTCTTTTAATTAGGCGGCTGATTTTCTCTACGTAAGCTGCTTATAAGAGGCTAATTATATGCACTTTTTAATTACGAATTATAGCAACTCTAAGAAACTACTAAAGCTCTCTACTACCTGTTATAGTGTAACGCTTCTTAAGTAGGTTAATTACTTTATAAGCTTTTTTTTCTTAGTTCTTGTAATGCGTAATAATAATATCATTTACGTAAAAGAATATAATAATGCCATCCTTAATTATATAGTAGGGCTTATAGAAAATTACTATAAAGCCGATAGCCTCTAGCGTAGTAGTAAACTCTTTCTGCTAGAGTAAAGGCAATATCCAGAGGCCGTATAGAGCCTTCTAGACCTTTAGGACTATACCTAGTTTCTAATAACCTGGAGGCATTCTTATATATATTTCGCGATCTATTATTGCGTGGACGAAGGCGTTTATAACATCCTACTATGTTAGCTCTATATCGTATTTAGTGGTAATTAATATAAGTAGCCTAAATAATTAGCTGGCTAGTGTAGCGGCGTAGGTATCTTATAAAGTAATATTCTGTTACTAATTACCCCTTACTACTAGCCGTGCCTTACACTTTTTAAAAACGTTATACTTATTAAACTTATAAGTATAAACCTATATATAATTAAGAATCTGTTGTCCTGTTAGTTTAACTGTTTTGCGTAGTATTTCTAACTATAATTTTATAATCCCGCAGCTATTAAGGTGCGATTTCTCTACTACTTTAAATTACTTATATAATAGGTAGTTCTCTAGCTTGGTGCGACACGTAGGTACAGGTAGCAATTAGCTGCAATAGATTTTAAGCCCTTTTTAGAGTATCCTTTTTAATTGCACTTTATTAATACCTTGCCCTTAATATTGCCTAACGTGCCCTGCTTAGGTGCCGGCTATAAAGGCAGCTGCCTATAGTATAGTTTTTATAGATCTATTCTCTATTAGTATTCTTTTATAGCTAATACTTTCTATTGCATTATCCTTTAGAGTATTATTATTAAATAGCTAGGTAAGTAGTACTATAGGTAATAGAGTAGTAGGTAGAGTAGGGTACGAAGGAGCGTTAGTGGAGTGCTTAGGAGAGTATTGCTTATTTGTTATAGTCTAACCCAGTCTAGACTAGCAGACCTCCAACTCTTTAAGAATGGCCCTTTCTGGACGCATGCGGACTAGAGGAGCATAAAGGCTTTTTTAGAGCCTTTATCCTAGACTAAAGGAAACTAAACAAGACTGGACGTAAACGGCTAAGACTAGAATAGATAAGTAGAGGTAGCTTTAGACTTTAGAAGGGCAGGTGTTTATAGAACTATAACCTATTAGTATACTTAAATTAAGTTGTTCTACCTATTAGCTACTGTAATCTATAGCCTATTTTTTACAATTAAACACCTACCCTAAAAAGACACTATAAACAATTCAATTTAGAAACATCCTACTTCTATTGAATTAAACAACAATAATACGTCTCTAAAATGCCACCGAAACCTCTAAACTGCCTAAGTCTAGGGCAGATTAGCTTAGACATTCTACGTCTCCCCTAGACGGAAACACGGGCGGCCTAAGCGAGCCCAGCACTACCTAAGCTAAGGATAATCTTCCTCTACTACTTAACCTTAGGGAATTTAATAAGAAAGTTAAAAAAATTTAGGATCGTATTACCTACCTTAAGTAATAGAAAGCTATTTAAGCTCTTAAGAATAAAGAGAAGAACTTATAGGATTTATAAGCTTTGCTGGATCCGGCCTAGACTAGTCTAGTTCCGGCTATTTCTATTCCTTATACACCTAACCCTAACTTAGGCTAACAAACTCTTAATACTAGGGATAGTCTACCTTAACACTATCTATTGTATAGCGGTACGGCTTACTATCTCTTAAAGCCACGTGCGCCTAATATATACGCTAGGAATAGCGTACGCGAGTATTATAACTAGATTTAACTAGTAGAAAACTACGTTAACAGCCTAGTTTATTTCTATAACAACTAGGATAAGATTAAGTTTACTTAACACTATCTGTTTCCTAGGGTACAAGACACCTAGAATAATATCGTAGAAACTACGAACCTAAAGGACATTACTTAAGATAGATTTAAACTGGCCCTCTAAGATGTGCTTAGGACAAGCTACGAGCGAGAGCGCGTAGCGTATTCTTGACTTAAATCTATTAAGCAGAAGCTAGGCTAAAGCTATACTAAGCTATTATATATCCTACAGCTTTAGTAGTAGGAAATTAATAAGAAAAACGCCCTAAATAACTTAAACAAAGACCACATCTATAAGTACTTAAATGCTATAGAAGATAAAATCCAATTGCACCCCCTTATTATGGCCGTTGAGTGGACATTAATTAAATCCCTTAAAACCTGAGCTAACCTAATTTAGCGCCAAGAATTTAGAGGCAAACGGAAGTAGTTTAAGCTAAAACCTTCCAAAAAGTTTCGCCCTAACTACGAATTTTTAGAAACCTAAACTTACTTTACGCATAAGGGTGTTTTGTTAGGAAAGTATCCCGTAAAAAGAAACACCTTTATTAAGATTAATAAGAAGCGTAAATTTAGAAAACCCTTAAACTACAACCCTAATTTCTAAGGGAAACGTTACTAAAAAGATAATAAGGCTAAGAAATATAACTAAGAAAAGGAAAATTACTATATCTACTATAAACTAGGCCATTTTGCAAAAGAATGCAAGAAGAACGTTCTACTTTTTATAGGAGGCTCTAGACCTATTCTTAGGGTAGTCTACTATACTACTAATAAAAAAAAAGTAGTAGAACCCTTCTAGTCTAACTGTTACCGCTATAAACGGCTTAACACATCCCTCTATAGTAGGAATTTAATTAAGGTACCTATTGCAGTGCATTATAGTATAGACAATCTTAAAAAACTATCTCTAGAATTGCTTTAACTAGAAGCGGCTCTAGTAAACTCTAGTTGCAAAGTAAATATTATTAATAAAGACTTCGCAAGAAAGGCTAAAATAACTATACAACCTTATAAAACAGGATTCTAGACCCTAAATAGTTAATCCCTACACATTAAGGGCGAAGCCTAAGGCTTCTACAAAGTACTAGACTAGAATAGACAAGTTTAAAAGGGTCTAAGCACGTTCGTCGTAGGCAAATTAGTTAGCTATAACATAGTGCTTAGTTGGCCCTAGCTTAAATACTAGAACCTAGTACTTAACTTTAAGCTAAAAACGTTCTTCTACAAACAAAAAGAATAAAAGAACCCCTAAGTAGATATTTTACTCTATAAGGAATTTGTAAAATTAGTTTACCTAAACCGTAAAAACCTGTAGGCCGTCTATTTAGATAAGACTGAGCTAGACAAGGCTAGTTAAGACTATAATCTACTAAAGGAGTATAGAGATTTCTAAGATATTTTTAATAAAAAGAAAGTAGAAGAACTTACTATAATTAAAAGGGTAACCTTAAGTATTAACCTAATAGAGGGAAAACAACCCCCACACAGGTAATTATATAATCTTTCCCCACTAGAAATAAAAGCCCTTAAAGAGTATATTAACAAGTACCTAGCTAGGGGCTGAATAAAGAGATTAACCTTACTAGCTAGCGCTAGAGTGTTCTTTATTAAAAAAAAGGACAATAGACTAAGGCTCTACGTAGACTATTAAAGCTTAAATAATATAACTATTAAAAACAGACACCCTTTACCCCTAATTCAAGAATCCTTAAATAGACTAGGCCATTCTAAACGCTTTACTAAGCTGGATCTCTGAGATGCATTCTATTGTATACGGATTAAGCTAGGAGACAAATAGAAAACTGTATTCCGTACTAGATACAGACACTTTAAATACACCGTAGTCCCTTTTAGGCTAACTAATACACCTGTAGTATTCTAATCTATAATTAATACAGCCCTAGTAGACATTCTTAACGTATACTACGTCTATTACCTAAATAATATACTTATATTCTTTTAGACTAAGGAAGACTATGTTAATTATATACGAATAGTCTTGCAACGCCTTAGGGAGAATAAACTTTACGCTAAACTAAATAAATATAAATTCTATATAAACTAGGTAAAATATCTTAGCTATATTGTATCCGTAAAAGGCGTTAAGATAAAACTAGAAAGGATTAAAGTAGTCTAAAAATAGCTAGAACCAACTAGTATCCGCAAAATCCAAATCTTTCTAGGCTTTGTAAACTACTACAGGAGGTTTATAAAGGGTTTCTCGCGAATTACCGCTGCCCTCTATAGCTACACTAAGAAGGGGGATAGGGCAACTATAGGTGGAGTAAAATAACGTAAGAAAGAATTAATACTAATTCTACTTTCCCCTAAAGTAAAAAAGTCTTTCTAAGACTTAAAAGAATCTTTCTTTAAGAGACCCCTACTTATCTATTTTAACCTATAAAAACCTATTAGGGTAGAAACAGACGCCTTAGGATTTGTAATTTTAGGTATTCTAAGCTAGATTAAGTAAGACAAGTCTAGGAAAGATTAGTAGCACCTAGTAGCATTCTATTTAAGGAAGATAAGCCCTGCGAAAAAAAATTACACTACTTATAACTAAGAATTACTTGCTATAGTAGAAGCTTTTAAACACTAGCGCCACTACCTTAAAGAATTAACAACCCTAGTAGATGTGCTTATAAATTATTATAATCTATAAAAATTTATAACTATAACTTAACTAGTTAGGCGCTAAATTTACTGGGTAGAATAGTTAGCAGCTTTTAACTTTAAAATTACACACAGACTAGGCATAATAAACTTAGTAGATGCCCTATTTAGGTAACCTAACTACAAACCTATAAGAGGAAAAACTAACCTAAAGTAGACTATAATATTATAGGCCTTAAAAGAATAATTAGGCCTTAAACCTACTATACTAGGGGCGTACTTCTTCTCTTAGAAAGACTAGTAGGTAAAAATTAGTTAAAAAATAGGCCTAGTTTAGCCTTAGAGCGCTAAGCTAAAAACTAGTAAACTAATTAAAAGGATTAGAAAACTATAGGGGACAGACCCTTAAATAATTATACTAAAAAACATCTCTAAAGGTATAAAGCTAAAGAATCTATTATTAAAGTATAGCTAGGCTAACAGAGATAAATTATAGGAATATAGATAGAAGCTGTATGTCCTAGAAGGCTGCAGACTAGAAGTTCTTAAAAGAAACTATAATAGTCCTATAGTAGGCTATTTTAGGTACGCCTAAACTTTTAAAAAAGTCTAGAGAGACTATTACTAGCCTAAAATAGGTAAGTACATAAAAAATTACGTATAAATCTATAACGCTTATAGACGCGCAAAGCCAAGCAGGTATACTAGGTATAGAAAACTCGTTTTATTACTAAGGCCGGAAAGGCTATAAGTAGACATATTTCTAGATTTTATTATAAATTTGCCTAAAAGCTCCTATAATAGGATAGTCTACAATAGTATCTTCGTAATAGTAGATAGATACACTTTTATAAGTTACTATTTCCCTATTACTAAGAAAATTAAAGCCCCTAAGCTAGTAATACTAATATAAAAATAGATTTAGCGCTACTATAAAGATATCTCCTCTATAGTTAGTAATAGAGGAACTATCTTTACTAGAAAATACTAGAGCACCTTTTATAATAAATTAGGAATAAAAAAAAGACTCTTAACTACTTTTTACCTATAAACGAATAAGTAAACTAAAAGGTAAAATTAAATAATAGAATAGTATCTCTAAGTCTATTGTAATTACAAATAGGACAACTAGGTAAAATAGCTAGTTACGGCAGAATTAGCCTACAACGACTCTGTACACTAAACTATAGGGATAAGTCTATTCTAGGCCGCTTTCGGCGACCCTATAACGCATTCAGACTGGCCCAAACCTAGAGAATCTATGCTAGCCTACTATATAGCCTACCTACGCGCTTAAGTCTTTTAAAAAACAAAATAATACCTTAAGGATAAGTTCTAAAAGGTATAAGAGTACTAATTAAAATACTATAATAAGTTTAAAAAAGATCCCCTAACCTTTAAACCTAGAGAAAAAGTATAGCTAGACGCTAGAAATATTATAATAAGAAGACCGTATAAGAAGCTTAATGCAAAAAGAATTAAATACAGTATACTAGAACAAATCGGCCTAGTAACTTACAAGCTAAAGCTGCCTCCTTATCTCGCTATCTATCTAGTCTTCTATATATTACTCTTAGACAAATTTTATAAAAACCTTAATAGAGTGCAACTACCTAGACTACCTATTATTAGTAAAGAAGACCCTAACGTCTATATAATTAAAGATATTAAAAAGAGCTGCGTAAAAGATAGAATAAGAGAATACCTAGTAAGCTATAAGGGCTAGGACAGCTCTAATAACGAATAGCTTCTAGCCTAAGAAATTAATCTAAACGTAATTAAGAAATTCTTAAATAAGGTAAAAAAAGCTAGTAAAGTTATAAAACTAGTTAAGCGACAAGGACGCCTGCTAAAAAAGAGGAAGGATAAGGAAAAATAAATTTTCTATTTTCTAATCTCTATACTTTTTCCTTAGTTTAATTTAGACTAACCTAGAATGAACCCCTCTAAACCTTCCTAAAGCAAACTATAACCTCCTAACGCAGACCTAAAACTATACCTAGAAAAAAACCTAAAACTTTTACCCTCTAAACTTCTAAGAAACTAAGAAAACTATATAAACCTATAAGCTGCTTTAGACTAGATTAGAAACACATAGAATTATCCTATCCCTACTTAGAATTACTAGACTTGCCCTTCTTCTTTTTATTACCTCTATACTTAGGATAATCCTCTAGCTTATGCTTAGAAATATCTAAATGCTCTACCTTAATAAAATTCTCTACCGTACTACGCTTAAAGCCCTTATAGAAACTAACGAGCTCCGGCTTCTAAGCATAAACAGCCTTGCTAACACGCTTAAAGAAGTAACCCTAAAAAGCCCTTATAGGATCCCCTCTACTAAAAATACTAGACATAATTAGACTAGTTTAGCTTAGTTAGGACGGATCTTTTAGGCACTAAGCTAAGGCGGAGAACAATAGACGCAAACCCTTTAAACCCTTAATAGTCTTAACCTCTATCTTAAATGCACCTTTATAATTATCTAATATATAATTAACTAAGAGGTATTCGTTAAACATCTTTACGAGCTAACTAACTACTTCCTATTTATTTAAGTCTAAATGCGCATTAAGTAAATTTAAGGTATCTTTTACTTAACTAAGACGTTTTTTAAGAGGATTCTTTATAAGATTAAGCTTATAATGCAGATAGGTAGGAACTACTCCAGACTAGCCTAATTTAGAAGTCTTCTTAATAAAGCGGCTACTTAAGTTACGCACTAGTCTACCCTCTAAAGAGACTAGCTTAGTCTAAGCCTATTTAAGCTAATCTTGCCTCTCCTTAAGCTTTTCTAAACCTTCTAGTAACTTACGTATAATACTAGTCTTAGTTAACTAGCTAGAGGAAGGATTTTTAATAAAAGCTTTTAAGGAACTAAAACTCTTTTTAAAAGTAAGGAACTCTACCCTAGTTACTCTACTAGAAGAAGCCTAAATATTATCTACCTTTTAATAAATATTCTTTAGACTGGAAAAGAATATCCAGAACTCCTACATCTCTTTTTAATTTAGAAGATACGCGGGGAATAAAGGTCCGCTAATCTCTAATCCAAAAACTTAGCTAATAAGCTTTTTAATAGCGTTTAAAACGGACTTAACTATATCCTGTCTAGTAAAAGTCTTAACAATTTTTAAAAGACTATTTAAGTTAATAAGATAATTTAGGTTTATAGATACTTTGCTTAAAGTTCTTCTAGTCTAGTTTAGTTAAGTTTTAAAAGACTTAAACTTTATAAGGGTTAGAGAAACTTCCTCTTTTATTAACCTTAATAAAATAGCGATGTCCTAGGAATCCTTAACCTTTAACTCTTTAAAAGATTGGATTTCTTTAGCCTACTTCTTTACTAACTCTACTAAAGTCTCCCTTAGGACTTCTTCTCCCTTATGCTGTATAACTAAGAATAAACTATTTAATTTACTAGTAAGCTGGGCTAGTTTAGACTTAACTGCTTTAACACGGTCCCTAGCTTTTTTAGCTAGATTAGATGTGCGCGCTTCGGCAACAACGGCTTACTGAAGTTCTTAAATCTCTAATTTATAAGTTTTAAGCCTCTATTCAACTAGGTTAAACTTCACCTTAGATAAAGAAAAGTGCTTCTTAACCGTATCTTTGAATTTTCTATTAAGACTACTGTCCGCATCGCCGTTATCCTTAAACTTCTTCTCTAGCTTACTAACCTAAGTATCTAAAAAGAAGACTTGTCTTTAAAGCTTAAGATCCGCACAACTAAGGGAAGTGATATCCTATCCAAGTTAGTCTAGCCTAGTTATAACATATCTCTTCCAGACTTACTAGATTGGATAATTTCCTCTTCTTACCTGCCTTAGGAGTGGCATCCTTAGAAGATTTCTGCTTTTTTTTCTAAACAGAAATCTGTTAAAGAGGAAAGATATCTATCTAACGCACTCTACTATAGAAAAAGAGATTCCTTAGACTCTAGACGCCGCCGTACTCTTTCCTAGGAAATAATTAGTATAAAACTAGAATAGAACTATCTAGACTAAACACTTATAAATGGTAGCGGCCGTGTATCTTACCTAATTTATTAGCAGTATAGGCTGCGTCTTTAATTTTAAAGTATTTAACTACTATTATTTAAGTCTTGTCCTCCTTAGAGAGGAATTCCTTAACTAACGTATTAAAAACCTGGAAATAATTTATAGGGAGCTTTATAAGTAGTGCGGGAGTATTATCTCTAAAGATTACTTTAGTGCATACTATAACTATAAGAACGTTTCTAGCTTTAACCTATCTAAAACGTTAGCATCTAGACTAGGCTAAAACGATCCAGTCTTACTTATATAGTAGTAATTAGCTTATACACTAATGCAACAAAGATAATTGTAGCCACCTCTATAGAAAGTTCTAAATTTTGTACTATATACGCCCTTAGAGATATAAACACAAGAAACACAACCTGGAATTTCCTTCTAAAACTTTAACTTAAGTTATTTGGCTAACTCTATAATATTACCTATGCATTGTCTATAAGAAAGTAAAATAATTTGCGCGTTCTCTATAAATAACTTCTTTTACTAAATATTTAAATAAGTTTCGTTAAGGTTAATACTATAAAAAACGTTTAGGCCCTTAATATCTTTTAGCGCTAGCAACTTCTATTCCTTTAGAGCTATATCTACTAAACTTTTCTAAACTAGAAGAAATAGTATATATTTCTTTTAGGATTTATTAAGCACTACTAGGGAGTTGTTAAAAGGAAGGTATATTTAATACTAGTTATCTATTTTAAGAAAGCGCAGGTGAGAGTAAGGTGTAGGAGTAAAAAAGGTAAAAGGCTTACTGCTAGCTTTTTATACTTAGCTATACTAGCAAAGGCTCTCTTACTTATTACTACTACGTAGGTTGGGTTAATTTTAGCGAGGCGGTAACTCTTACCTTTACTCTTACTTACCTTTACCTAAGTAATTTAGCTTAGCATCTAGAATTTACCTTTACTTAAGAATTACCTATAATAAATACCTACCTATCCCCTTCCGTAAGAGACCTTATAAAGTAGCTCTTACCTTTTTAAGTCTAAGATAGACTTACCTAAAAGGGAAGGCATTATTACAGTCTAACCTAGTCTAGACTAGTAGACCTCCAACTCTTTAAGAATAGCCCTTTCTAGACGTATGCGGACTAGAGGAGCATAAAAGCTTTTTTAGAGCCTTTATCCTAGACTAAAGGAAACTAGATAAGACTAGACGCAAACGGCTAAGACTGGGACAGATAAGTAGAGGTAGCTTTAGACTTTAGAAGGGCAGGTGTTCGTAGAACTATAACCTACTAGTATACTTAAATTAAGTTGTTCTGCCTGTTAGCTACTGTAATCCACAGCCTATTTTTTATATTATTTGTATTCTCTCTTACACTATAGTTATTGTTTAAACTTTTTCTACTAGTGGTATTATTCTATAAAGTCTCGTCCTTATAGAAGGATTTGTTTTTTAGCTAAGGTGCTGGTACGGGTCTCTCTATTATACTCGCTATAGTTTTAATTTTTTATAGCGTATTATATATAAAATTTTTATCCAGGGCGTTAGCTTTGCCATTTTATAATATTAACTTATTAAAAATAACGTTGCGGGTGCTAATAACCTTACCTAAAGGTAGGATCTAAATCTAGTATATATTTAAAGAGCGGTAGCCAACTAGGTAACTAAGAAACGCTTTCGTATCTAGGCGTTAGAGTTTTAATATACTGTGTAGGGTATTGCTAGTAAGTGTAAAAGCCTTGCAACTATACGCCTTTAGGTGTGCCAGGTTTAGTTTCTTACTAGTAGTGTATATCCTGTTATTAAGAGCAACCCTCGTAAAGAAAACCTTATACGGTGATTTCTAGTTGTTTGCGTAATTTAGTAATTAATTATATAGGTAAACACCTGCTCTTATAATTTCTAGCTATAGGTTCTAGGAGAGCTTTGCTCCAATTCTTATAGTACGCGATTTCTCCTTGTTTACACCCCCTAAGCGTTCGGCGCCTCTATTTTAAGCTTATATATTAGGTACTAAAAGCTTAACAACTATACCTTTTAATTTAAGCTAGCGGAAGACCTCTTGTTTAATAGTAACGATCTTATTATCGGCCTCTACTACCTTAACGTCTATATTAAATTATGTTTTAAGAAAGGTGATAAATATATTTAGTAGTCTAATAATTAACCTGGCGGTTTAATTGTCTGTAAAATAGTAGTCCTATTAGAAACCAGAGTATCTATTAGTAATAAGCATTTGACTCTTCTCCTTGTTGAAACTTCCGTCCTTGTATGTATAGAAATTAATTGCGATTCTCTCGCCTGGCCCCTAATTATTAATTCTTGGTGTGCGGCTGATTTAACGCCAGAGCTTTAATACGCTATATAAATCGCATTTAACTGTAGTTAGCCCTTTTACCCGCACCCCCTTAGCTTACTATATAAGGTGCTTAATTACAGCTAATTTTAGGTGCCCTAGGCGTTAATGCCACAGTGTTGCTAAAGCTTTCATGCCTTTTTTAGATTATTGTTTTCGCGCAGCTAATAAGCGTTAACTAGGGTTAACCCTAGTTAACGTTAATTAGTCGGCCGGCTGATTGTTAATAGAGAGTGCTTGCTTACTAATACTCTTCTTTATACTTTCTCTTCTACTCTTTTAGAAAGTATTAATAAAAAGGTTGTACTTAATTACCTATTACCTGTAGATCTCCTAGAGTTAACCAATTGTCTGTCTGTTTCTAGTTTTGAGGGTAGTTAGGTCTTACTAGGTATCCTACCAAATCCCCTATTATCGTAATATTTAGAAGGAGATAAGGTTGCAGAGGATATTAGAGTAGAGGGCTATATTTTGTAGCTTAATTTTTAATTTCTTAGCGCTGTTGGTTACCGTCACGTTAGCTGTGCCGTACGCTTGGATCTAGAGCTTAGAGTTGCCTGCCTATATAAAATTGCTTTCTTTTAGTGGGCGGATATTATGCAACCTGTTAACGTTATTAATTATATAAATTGTTAAGCCTAAATTAAGTATAAATAAATTCTAGAAGGGATATACTCTCCCTGCTACCTTAAAAGAGGCTGCTATAAAGGTGGCTTAGGTTTTACCTATTACTCTACCTTCTAGTTACTTATTAAGCACCTCTAGTGTGGGCGTGTGTAACATTTTAATACGCAGAGTTTGTAATCCAGGCTTACTCCTTGCGCGTAGGGCTCCTTATAGGGTGGCATCGTGCTATAGATAATACTAAATTTCTTCTATAAGGGCTAGCTTTGGCGTCCAATTCTCTAGTGCTTTCTCTAGGTAAACGTAGAAGCAATCCTAGAGGTTGTACCTAAAACCGTACGCTAAGCAATATAGCCCTTCGCGTAGCGTTGTTATTTAATAACGTTTAGCTAGAGTAATAGAGTAGCTAATTTTATTAGACTTCCTAGTAGCTAAAGTAATAGCTTAGCTATTAGACTTCCTAACTTAACGTAGATTTCTCGTACGCCCGCGGTAGTTTAAACTAAAAGTGGTACTATAAGCGTCCTTATTACTACCTTCCTTAGTAAAAAAGGCCGCTCTATTATTGTGCTCCAGAGGGCTTACGGCATAGTAGTCTATATAGAAGAGTGCTTATTTACTACTCTTAAGAGGGTGCTTAAATTATAGCGTTTCCCTGTATAGTTTAATTATCTCTCTTCTATTTATGCCTACCTGATTTTATAACGTAGTATTAAAACTAGTTACCTACGAGGGACTTAGTTTTGCTATTGCCTCCATGAAATCGCCTAATAGAGTACAAAAATCTAAGGCCTTAGGGATAGCTACTAATTTAGCTTCCGTTACCGCCTAATTATAGGCTACTAACTAAATATCTTATCTGCCTACTAAGGGCTTTAGCTATAGCGCATTATAATATTGCCTTCTTACGCAGTCTTTCTTATATTATTTATTATAACTGCACTCTACCTGTAGGTTAATTATTCGTTGTTGTAATGTTAGGGTAGGTAGGTAACACGTGTCCTAAAAATGCTGTGCAACCGTTAATTAAATAAACTTAATAACTTTCTAAAGCCCTATCTATTCCTTTTTAAAGGCGCGTATATTGTCTTTATATTTATTGTATGTGGTTCTATGTACTTTAAGATCCTCTCTAAATGCCTTTTAGCCTGCGGCTGTTAGCTTAGAAGGGCGAGTAACCTATTTAATTCCTGGTTAAGCATTATACTTAGCTGGAATTAGTTTAACAGGCTTAGTTGGTCTTATTATTAGTTGTTGATTGCCCTATAGGTTAATAAAGTCCTACACGTTGTACGCTATACAGCGTGTTTGTAGCTGCAGAATCTATTTCGTCTACGTTGCTTCGCCTGTTAAATAGACAGTGTTATTGCGGATAATTAGTTAGCTTATTTTGCTGTATTGGCGCTTAATTGGTAGGGGCACTAAGACTCTTAATTGTTAGATTTAAGGTAGTTAGTGATGTGTGTGTATTCTGTCTAGCTATACTAGTATGGGTAGGAACCCTTATGTAGGGGGTCACATGACCACGCGCTAAGCCTAATTAGGTAGGACGTAACTATACTCCGAACAGTACTCCTCCACAGGGCCATATATTCTAACAACTACCTAGCCTGCGGTTGTTAGCTCTAATACTCTAGTTGCTTACTTTATACCTATTTATTTAGTATAACTAGTTAGGCTAGGTATTGCTAGCTCTATAGGCTTTACGCTTAGCTACTAGTTTCTTTATAAGTTAATAAGGTCCTATACGTTGTGTGCTATATAGTAGGATTATAGCTAGGTAAGCTATTTTATAAACGTTACTTTATCACGTAGGTGGATAGTATTATTGCGGATAATTAGCTAATTTATTTTTCTATACTAGCGCTCGATTAGTAGGGGCACTAAAACTCTTAATTGTTAGATTTAAGGTAGTTAGTAATGTGTGTGTATTGTCTCTAGCTATACTAGTGTGGGCAGGAACCCTTATATAGGGGGTCACATAACCACGCGCTAAGCCTAATTAGGTAGGGTGTAAGTAGTGACAACACTTCCTAACACTGTGCCCACGCTAGTCCTAATTAGGAGAGTTCCTATAGATAATAACACTCTAAATAGTACTCCTTAACAGGGCTATATATTCTAATAAATACGTATATAGTATACTTACGCTAAGGAGTTAAGAACTCCTATAATAAAGCAATCCTATATAACTAATATAAATAAAAACGTTTTACTAGTTAGAAGGAGTACGTTTAGTATATAAGGGTACTTACTCTATATTATACATATAGCTAACTACTAGAGGTATAGGTAAAAGACTATAGTAGAGAAAAGCATACTAAGGATAAGGAACTATTATATATTATACGGTAAACTAATGCGGAGCTTAAGAAGCATTAATCTCTAAGCTTATAAGGATACCTTCTATATAATAAGAAAAAGAATAATAAGGCAGACGGCTAAGATAATAATTACACTAGGAGGGCTGATTTAAATAGACTTATTAATCTATAACTATTATATAATAATAAAACACTAGCTAAGGAAGACGAGTTTAAATAAGGTGTTAATTAGAATTATTTAATTAGCTTATAAAACTTAGGGCCGTCTATAATAATAGCATAGGTTATTAAAAAGAATAATCTTATAGATAATATAATTATTAATTACGTAATTAACGCTAATCTATAACTTGAAGCTAATACAGTAGAGGACTTTACTAGAGTTATTATATACGTATTAGATAGGAAGTATATAGACGCTAATAACACCGCGAAAGTCCCTAATAAAGTACTCTAACTAGAGGTCTACATTATAGTTAATATCCTAAAATATATATAGAATATAATTATACTAAAAACCTTTATATAAGTAATAAAGCTTCTAGAAGTAAAGGAATAAGAGAAAGCTACTATATTATAAATAAAATAGATTAAAAATATAAACGTGTTTAAGGTAGTCCTGCTACCTAAAGGAGCACGGGTAGTCTCTACTAGGTTTATTTTTAAGTTAAAACCTACGCCTACTAGGGAGGTTAATAGCTTTAAAGCCTAACTTATCGCGTAAGGATTTATATAAAAAGATAGAGTTAATATTAATAAGATATACTTTCCTACCGTAAAAATAGCCTTAATATATATATTATTCGCTATCGCTGCATCGTTAGGGTAGAAATAGGCTATTATAGATATGGCTACTACGTTCCTAAATTTAATACTAAAGAACGTTATCTATGTTAAACCTCCCTTACTAATTAACCTCCTACTAGGCTATGTATAGTAACTAAAAAAGGCCTTATATAGATTGCAATAGTTACTACGTATATAGTACCTAATAATTAAAAGGGTTCTTAAAAAAATAGAGTTCCGTGTTAGTTAGTTTAATCTATGCATGTTTGTATATAACTATTAATAGATATTTATTAGTATACACGTTAATAATATTAGTATCTTTATAGTAAATAATAAGGTAGTTAATAGCTTTAAGAATAACCTATAAATATACTATAAGATTAGTAAAGTAAATATAGGTATATACTTAGGAGTGTAGACAAGGCGTAAGGCTAATAGTAATATTACGCTTTTATAAGGAAAGTATATTAAAAAGGTTCTTACTTAGTATTAACGCACCTAGGGACCTATTTTAACTCTCTTATATAACGCTAAGCGACACCTACGTATAACTAGGGATAGTCCTAAACTAGATAAGAAGTTTATAGAGGAATACTAGAGTAAGCTAGGATCGCTGCTCTAGCTGCCTATGTGGACGCGGCCGGACCTAGCGTATATCACCGCGTTACATAGTTAATTTAACTCTTACCTATTCTAGGATAATATAGATGGGCTTTACTATATTATATTATACATCTAAGGTATGCTAAATAATAGCCTTTGATATAAGAAAGGCGGCGATATAACCTTACGTATGTATATGGACGCTAATTATAATAACTGCCTAGACACTTAATAATTAACGACTAGGTTTATACTTATAATAGGCAATAACCTAGTGTTATAGTATTCGCGTTAGTAAAAGGTTACTACTCTATCTATATATAAAGCGGAATATATAGCGGTAAGTAAAGCTAGGTAGGAGGCGTTATAAGCTATAAGATTTATAAATAATCTAAAAGTATAAGTAAAGCTGCTAGGAAATAGGGGGTAGTGTGTCTTAGAAGATAGGGGGTAGACGAAGTACGGTACTCTTTGCTGTCTAAAAGTCCCTATATATATTAATAACTAGGCGATAATTATACTGCTATATAACGCGTCTATCTTATAGAAGACGAAATATATTAATATCTATTACTATTAGATTAGGTAATATATAGACGACGGTACACTGGAAACGTACTAGGTTAGCGGAAAGGAAAACCTAGTAGATGTGTTTACTAAACCACTTACACTGCCTATTTTTATAAAAATAAGGCAGCTACTGCATATCGCACGAATTAAGGAGCAGGGAAGGTAGCTTAGGTTTTTGGCTATTTGGGACATGTATTTTATTTCTTGATGTTTCTTCGGCATCACTTGCCAGGACTCGGGGGGCTGTTGGTATGGGAGCCCTGTCACGTGATATGGGTTGTGCCGGTGACCGTGCGCAGCATGAGTCACTGCGCTGGAGGAGCCTATATATGGCTCCTCCCCCCCGGGTAGTTAGATAGCAAGTAGCAGAATCGATATCTCTCTTCAGGAGCTATATAAAGCGCAGACGGCGTTGCGCTTGGGTAAGATTTGGGGATTGGTTACTCCTAGGGGGATTCATGTCCAACTTACGGATCCGGAAGCTATTAGCGATGTGTTGGCTAGAAGGATGGATTTTCAGAGGCCGTCGGAGCCGTATAGTAAGTGCTATGCCATGTTCCGAATCGATGAGCTTGGGTCGTCCAAATATCCTCATAATCATGTAGATGACGCTAATCTTGATTCTCAAATAGAGATTCTTGAAATCTTTGGTCCTTGCATTTCAAGCGCTACTGCCGAAAACTGGGCTCGGCACCGCAAGGCCATTGCTGCTCCATTCAATGAAAATATCATGAGCTTCGTTTGGTCCGAATCGGTCCAGCAAGCTCAGGACCTCGTCAGCTCCTGGATGAAAGACGGAGTGCACAGCTGCTCCAAGGACGTTCGGACTCTTTCACTGAACGTACTTGCCGCAACGGGATTTAAAAAGTCCTTCAAATTCCAGCACTGGAAAGGTGAAGAGAGCCATAACGACAGTGATCTTTCGTACCGTGATGCACTTCAAATCATCTTGGATAATGCTATACTGTTACTGATTCTACGACCAAAACTGCTATCCTCTACCTATCTTCCCAAATCATGGCAGCGCGTTGGAAAAGCCGCGTCCGCTTTCCAAACGTACATGCAACAGATGTTGAAAGAAGAAATGGACTCGTTTGATCAAGGGAAGAAGGGATCTGGAAGCTTGATGACCTCCCTTGTAAGAGCCGGAGATGAATATTCTCCAAGTTCCGTTTCCGGCAATACGCGCACGAAGGGTCTCTCAGTCGATGAAATGTTCGGCAACATCTTCGTCATCAACTTCGCCGGCCACGACACTACAGCGAACACCCTCGCATTCGGCGTCCTCCTCCTCGCCGCTCATCCAGAGGTTCAAGCGTGGGTTGCAGAGGAGCTCAAACAGCACTGCAACGACACTACCCCAGAGTCGTGGCAATACAACGAATTATTTCCCAAGTTAGTACGATGCCGCGCAGTCATGGTACGTGAAATTCCCCTCATTCCATAACCCTAACCATCCTCACGCAATCCTAGTACGAAATCCTCCGTCTATTCCCCCCGATCCTCACGCTGCAAAAAGGCACGCGCTCAGACCCGAAAACCATCCGCACCTCGGAACGAACCATCACTATCCCTCCCAACGTCCAAGTCAACTGTTTCGTGTCAACGCACTACCATCCCGATTACTACCCCAACCCGCATCGATTTGAGCCGTCGCGATGGGTGGACACAAACGAGCAATTCATCCCACCTCGTAAAGGCGCATATCTTGCTTGGGCAGACGGCGGCCCGCAGGTCTGTCCGGGCCTCAAGTTTTCCCAGGTCGAGTTCGTGGCTGTACTGGCGTGTGTTTTGGGGGGATGTAGGATTGAGGCGGTGAGGTTAGAGGGGGAGAGTGATGAGGGGATGAGGGAGAGAGTGATGGAGGTGGTGAATGATTGCGACTTGACGCTTTTGCTGCGGATGAAGGATGCGGAGAGGGTGAGGTTGAGGGTTTTGAGGGCTTGAGTGGGGGTGTGGGAGGCTCGGCGGAGCTTGGGGAGGGGAGGCTATTAGGTGAGAGGCGGAGGGGACTGGGTGTGGGTGGGTGTGATGTTGTTAAACGTTGATGAGGAAGTATACCTGTTTAAAGTTAGATTGTGGTATTCGATGTACCTCCCGAACGAGCCCAAATTTGTTTGTTATAGGGAATGCCTAAATAGATACACGCGGAGGAACTACATATGTAAATTCCCATATAGTCTATACGGAAAGGGGAATACTCGATAGAAATCCCCTTTTTAATTGGACAGTGGCTAGAATCGGCCAGTGATAGAAACCCAATCGATCGAAGCATTTGATTCTCTTCCAAACACGCTCTCTCATTCCGAGAATATCTATAGAGTTATGTGTTGATGGTCAAGTTCTATGATGCCACAGGCGTTATCCCGAATATCAAGTACATTTTTCTACATTAGGAAGTGGTCTTTGATGGTGGAGAATGGAATGGAAAATCCTGCACGGTTCGTTATTCGTGGGGAACCGCAGCTTCAAAAGGCTCCGGTCCGTCAGAACAATTCTCACAAGCAAAAAGCCGAGTATAAAGTTCGAGATCGGATGCCTTCGGTCTCAAACTCGGTTGTTCGTGGATCATCGATGGAAGTGCCTCTAAAAGCCTGCGGTCGAATCCAAATTCCTGAAGATCAATAGCTCTATACCAATTACGAACCGCTTCAATGTTTGAATGGTATGAAGTGTTTCCGTTTGAGCTCAGTCGAGCTGCCCTCAAGCTTTCTTCTTGGCAGGCCAATGTGGCCATAATCTCCATGAATACGCAGCCTAGAGAAAAGACGTCTGCACTAAAACCTCTGGTGTCTTGCTGCACAACCTCCGGTGCAGCATAAGTTGGTGTATATGCCGTAGGCGATTCCGTCTCGGAATCTTTCGCAGATTTGTAGGCACGAGCAATGCCAAAATCTGCAATGTACACCTTGTAGTCGTCGCTCCAACCTTCACCCCTTGGACGAACTAGGATATTTTTGGGCTTGATGTCCATATGCTTCACGTTTAGCTCATGAAGCCACGAGACCGTCCTCGACAAGCACGAGATAAATTCCGACAAAGCCCAATTTCGCATTAGCTTCCTTTCCCATGTTAGATCTCTGGTTTCCTCCATAAACTCCTCCAAATTCCATTGAGCTGCAGGATATAGTAGGATGGCAAGATAGTTGGATATCGTGTAGGTGCCGACCACACGGACAATGTGTGAATGCTGAAAGTTTTGAAGATGGCGCACCTCATTGATAGCATCTTCCTTAGTGAGCCGTCTTCCGCATCGTATCTTCTTTCGCGCTAGACGTATCCGACGGCACATGACACTCTCTACCAGTGCGGAAGCACTGTGACCTAGTACTTTTGCCACTTTTAGTGGAATATCTTTTTCTTCCCCAGGCATGTATTCCACATGTTGTCCTCGACCGGACCAGTTAAGTTCCTGTTCTAGAGGAAGGATGATGCCCTCTTTTTTTAGGTACTTTAGCCAAGCGCTGCTGAAAACGTCCGAGCTGTTCGCTGAAATTTTAGACGATCGATTTTCTACTTCGCTCCTTAAAATAGACGTCATGCGCGGACCGTCCTGCCCTGCTGTCAGATCCTTCGCGGGAGTTGAAGGTGCCGTGTAAAAACTCAAGGAATTGGAACAAGCAGTAATATGGCTGTAATTACTGCTACTAGACTGTTTTCCTTGGGCGACTTCCTCCGGAATAAACCTTGCAGGAGCTTGGTGATCCCATTCCCACATATCACTGGGAACTAGGGACCTTTTCATGGCTGTTTGAGACTCCTCACGCCCATATATTGTTTCTCCGATCGAAGTTAATAGCCTGTGGTCCAGCGTCAGACAAAATACCCAGCGTAGTGCGTTCTACGCAGATTGAGACGCTTTTTGTGAGATTCAATGGCGGGTTACGAAGTGGTATAGCTATGTGAGAGCAATAATACACACCTAGCCACCCCGGCAACGAATTTTCCTAGGTTTAATTCAAACGGTGCCAGCGAAATTCTTTCCAAATCATTATCCAGGTGCTTCTGTAGACAGGCTTGAGCGTCGTCGATATGATAATACCGCACCCCACACCTCGGACAATTCGGATGATGTGTGCTCATCTTTGGTCTCACGGAGAGAGTTCACTGTTGGATCTGATAAATGCACGCCTTGTAGTAACCTGGACAGCGGAGAACAAGAAAGAAGGGGCGCAAAGAGCAACAGGAGAAAGGAAAAAAGAAGGACAGGACAGGTTGTGTGGCCCAGAATCACGCTGGGCATGCATACCGGTGAGATAACCTTGTCGCGATCGATTTGATAGGCTAGCTGTTTACGATCACACCCATAATTGACGCGACCTCACGGCACTGAATTTGGAATAGTGTTCATGCTGGGAGAGTGCCAATCAGGTGTTCGAGCTGACAAAGGCCTTCGCTTTGATTATCTTTTTGTTAGTGTGATCGTTGGGATTGGAGGTTTGGTGTGTGCGATTTGCAGGGCTGTGCAGAACACCGCCATTTCGAGAAAAAACGAATGATTATCGTCGCCATGGTATTCACCGCCATCCCTACAGACTTTGTGCGGGAGATCGTCTTTATGGGTACTTGAATTTCGCATGAGTTTTCCTTCCTGTATGGTATGCCAGTCAAAGAACTATTTTGCCGGATATAGCGCGACATGTGGACAAGAGTCACGTGAGCATCCAGTTACATCATGTCAGGTTACGCCACTGTGATAAAGTTCATGAAATCTGTGTGTGTTCTATGTAGGTAACCGTAGTGTTTATGTATTGTATCGACCCCTGAATGCTAAGGTGGGCGATACTAGAATAAGCAAGTAGAGCTGTCTGTACAATATAGCCCCTAAATTATAATATATGTAATACTAATTAGTAATCTATTAGTTATTTTTTAACTAACACACCCCCTTAGTGCGGAGCACTAGATAAAATTAATTAATAATATCTTTAATATTCTTGCTTAACTTATTAAAGACACGCTTAAGTTTCTTTTATACTTTCTTAGAAATTTTCTTTTTCTTATTTTAGGATAGTAGAGGCTAAGTTAAGATTAGTATAGGCTGCGCAATAGGTAGAGTAGGAGCTATAATAGGTGCTAAAGTAGGTTAAGGCTTTTTCTTTTTTTCTAAAGTAATAGTACTTAAGCTAAATTTATTATTAATAGTTTTCTTAGCTAGACGTGTGCGCTTAAAGACTTTATTGCTTATAATAACCTTAGTAAGGTTAAGATTTTAAATATAAGACTTAATAGTATTGCAGAGTTTATTAAGTTCTTTATTTAACTATACTTTTTACGTAAGATTAGAGATTTTAGTTAACCTTATTTTATTATTAGTAGTAAGATTAAAAGATAACTTATTAACACCTTATAATATTTTATAATATCTATAGATAAAGTTAAGTTTAAGGTTAACATCTTTTATAAATAAGCTATATATATTAAGACTATTAAGAAGAGCGTTAGCGTTTTTATTAATATTCTTTAAGAGACTTTTAAGCTAACGCTTAATACTATATTTCTTATTAGCTTTTTTTTAAAAGTTGCTTTATTCTTTATATAGTGTTATTACTGTAGTCTTACTCTTATTAGTTAATATATTAGCTTTTTCTTTACCTTTATTTTTAACTATTGTTTACTTTTTAGGTATGTCTCCTTTACTTACGATTTAATTCTAAGGATTAATAGCTTATTTCTATCTTTTTTTAAAAGGTGTAGAGGCTTAAAAAAAATTTTTGCTAGTAGGGTTATTAACTTATAATAAATTTTGTCGTGTGCGTAAGCCTCTTATTTATTAATTTCCTCTTATAAGTAGATTACTTTACGTAGTATTATTAATAAGGTTAGGTGTAATTAATAAGAAAGGATTGTAAGTGTTAAAAGCAGCGCGTTAATAAGGTAAGAGAACACTAATTAATTACATATTAACGTTACCTCTATTACTAGATAGAAAGCTTATTATAATAGTTACTATATTTTAAGAATTATTACTTATAGACTGTTTATAGAAATAATTATCTATAAAGTCTTTAGTAGTGTAAAGGTCTCTAGTAATAATCTTATTATTGCTAAGTCCTATGTAATTATTAATATATTCTATTTTATTGTTAGTAGATATAGCAGCTTTATTAATCTATTTCTCTAGTTTATTATATCTATGTCTTATAGCGGCTTTAAATAACTTTTTAAAGAATATACTAACTAGTTTATTAATATTATTATTTTATTCTGCTAGAAGTTTTTATTCTATTAAAATTTAGCTTACGTTAGTTTATATATTATTGTTTTATAGTTCTTACGGAGCTAGCTCTCTTAGGTTAATAGGCGTAAATACTAATTAATATTTTATAGTAATAATAATAGTAATAGTAGATATAGGTGTTTTTAGTAGATACTATCTATAGTAGTAGTAGTAGTAGTATAGTAGAGAGAGTAGTAGAAAGTAAAGTAGAATAAAATAGATATATTTAAAGTTTTAGCGCTTAGACTAAGTAAAGGTAAAATTACTACTATAGGTAGTAGGATCTAACGTTAATATCTTATTATGCTTATTTTATATATTATTATTAAATTATAACGTTAGTTAATAACTTATAAGTATATAACGTTTTATTACCCTCTAAAGTTAAGGACCTTAACTACTATAAATTTAGATTTTTTATTAATATATCCCGCTAACTACCTATCCCTAGTTAATTAATAAATCTTATATGTTTTTACGGTGGTAGGGTTTTTATTATTCTATTTGCTAGTATCTTATTTATTTCTATCTAATTAATATTAATATTACTACGCTTATATTACTATCTAAGCTAGCATTATTAGATATCTATATATTTTATCTTAGTCTTAATCTTATAGTTTTTAAGTTATACTACTCTTAGTATTTATTTATTATTATAGTAAAAAATAGGTTTTATATTAAGCTTTAGCGCTAGGTCTTATAGAGTCCTTATTTAGGCTATAACTTTAGAGCTAGCATAAAATAAATTATAAAACTTAGCTTTTATGCTTAATTTTATAATAAAAGTTTATTTAGATAATTTTTAGTTAATAAGACTCCTAAGTAAAAAAAATATAAATCTTTCTATTAATGTGCGAGTTTTTTTATTATCTATAAATAAGGTATTAGATATACTATAGAATTTAATTAACGCTTAGCTTTTTCTAAATATTAATAATAGGTTTTTAAAAGTGTTAAGGTACTTTAGTAAGTATTTTAAGGCGTTAAAATCTAATTATTAAAGCTTAATTAACTATTTTACTAGTATAGATGTTAAAAGAGCTATATTTATTTAGGTTTAAATAGCAGTAAAGTTAATATTTCCTATAATACTATAGTATAGTAAGAGAAGCTCTTCTATAGGTTAATAGCCCTTATCTTTTAGTATAAGATAAGAGTTATAGCTAGGAGGTAGTAGGTATGCTGCTATCCCTAGTCTAATATTATATTTATTAATAAGTTTTTTAATATAGGCTTTTTAGGTAAGAGTAATAATTAAGTTTTATTTATTTTTTTCTACCTTTATACTATAGAACTAGTTAATAGGTCTAATCTTCCTAGTGTTATAGACAGCCCTTATTTATTAATATAGGTTAAGCACCTATTTCTTATTTTCTAGTAGATACGTTAGATAAATATTATTAATAAAGAAGAATAGGAGAACCCTATTAACTTTCTATATATAACGTTATCGGCATGCGAGTTAATTAGGTATATGAGTTAATTACTCTACTAAGACTACACTAAAAATACAACCTTTAATAAAGAATTACAACACCAGCTTATATTAGGGCTTCTAGACAACTTTCCTAATAACCCCCCTAGGTCCTACGCGTCTTTTTAATAGGTGCGTGAGTTATGCCTAGTCTTACTATAGGTTTTACAGTATCTTTAAGAGGGACTAGCCTCTCCTATACGTACCTTTTTTAACGCTTTTTTTCTATTACTACGCACTCTAAACTCCCTTAGAGCTACTAAGCGCTAGCCCTTTTTAACTATTAGCGTCCCTTCTACCTATATCTACTTTCTTTTATATAATTTATAACGCGTAGCGGCTTTATTAGTAGCTTAAAGCTTAGTAACTTCCTTTTATACTAATATAAGCTTATACGCTATAATAGTAGCGCCTTTAGTAAGCTTTTTAAAAGCTTTAATTATTAAGGTTAGTAAACTATCTAGATGCCTCTAAATTCTCTCCTTTACTAGCGTTAACTAAGACCTAATTTCTAAAGTATTACTTAGGGTTTTAGACGCCTAGGGCTCCTTATTTAGAAGGGGTAGTGTTAGTATCCTTAACCTTATATTAAGCTTTAATATTACAGCCTCTAGGTTAAATAGGACTAGCCTAGCGCTTCTAAAGCCTTCTTATATATTACTTTTAGTAAAAGAATTATAAAAAGTAGTAATAAAGTATAGTAAGAACTTAAGTTTTATAATATAGGTAATATAGTTGCGCATTAGCTACTTGGCTTAGCACCTATACGCCTTTTTTAAAGGCGTAAAATAACTAATGTTAAGCGGCTATAGAAGGTATAATAAGTATAGGGGCATATATAAGGTAATAATATTATGTTCCTTATAGTATTACTTAAATTTAAAAGAGTAGTAGCTTTTATAGCTGTTAAAAATAAGTAGCTGCGCTATACTAACTGTACGCCTTATAGTATATTTATTAAAGTGCTTTAACTACGCTAGGGTAAGTTTATTTATTATCTAACTATTTTTAGAAAGCCCTATTACCTATTTAGGAGGTAGTTAATTCTCTTTATACTATATAGATAGGTAGTACTTACTCCTAAAAATAAAAAAGGATAGGATTACCTATCTAGTTGCGTTAACGCTTTAAATTATAGTAACCTACTCCTAGTTACCCTACTAGAAGAGCTTTACTTTTCCTTAACGCTTAGATAAGGTAATAACTAAACCTATTAATATTATACCTATTATAAAGCCTAACTTATTAAAGTTATACGTATCTTTATTAAGGATACTATGCTTAGCTTTAATATTCTCTATATAATAGAACTAACCCTTAATAAGCCTTAGATTCTTATATTTTACTTTCTTATAATTATACTTTTAACTAAAGATTACTTTAAGCTTATTATAGCGCTTAATATACGCTAAAGCCTATTTCTTACCTACTAGGTTTTAGTTACGTTCGGCTAGTAAGGAATTAGCTATAGATTAGATATCTGTAAGCCTAGATAGGAATCCTCGCTTATTTTAGTTAAGTAGCTCCTAAAGAATTACCCCTTTTTTATAGAAGGTAAGCTTTATTAAGTTAGGCGTGTAATTGCGTTAAAAGGTCTTTCTAGCGCGTTAATTACTAATTATTAATTAAGGGACGTTATAGATAGCTACAGCGCGTTGCTATAATAGTGTTGCGTCTTATTTAATAGCCTAAAGCGCAAGCTATATTCTAGCTTCTTTTAACTCTAGTAGCTGTTAAGGTTATTAAGCTATCGCGTTATACTATTAATAATAATATATTTTAGTGTAGTCTTAGTAGAGTAATTAACTTGTATACCTAATTAACTCGCATGCCAATGACGTTAATATATAATGTATTTAAATCCTAGTGTCTCTAGCGTATAGCTAAGTTTTTTATACTAGAGTTTAGGCGATATTTTTAGTCTATATATTACTTTTATATAACGTAGGATCTTATTTTTACATTAATAGCTATCTAAAAATTATAGGTATATTAGAACTAGGAGTTTAGCGTTAAAGAAAGCGTTAATAGCGTTAGCTTATATTATTTTTATACTAAAGTAGTTAATAATAGTAATAAGTATACGAAATTCTTTAGCTATAAGTGTTACTACGTATATATTAAGATTAGTTTTTTAAAGATTACTTTTTATATATAGATAAGCTTTAAGACGCTTAACGTTACTATCCTTATTACCCTTATATTTCTATATCTAAGTAATAGGTAAGGGTTTTTTAGTAGTAGAAGATTTATTAATAATCTTAAATATATTTATATTAAGAGCTTTCTAGAACTTAATCTCTATTATTTTTTTAAACTTAACCTTTTTTAGGTGTTTAAGTAGATCCTAATATATTTTTAACTTAGGTAGAAGGCTAATAATTAGTATTTTTAAGGCTAATATATTATTAATAACTTATAAAGTACTCGCGATAAAATAGTATTTCTAGTTATTAGTTCTTAGTTACTTAGTAAGAAAAAGGTAGTTATTAATTATTAAGTATAGTAGTAGTCTCTTTTATCTAGCTTAAAAATTTAGGGACGTTAACTTTATTATTTCTTTAGATTAAAAAGCTTATAAATTTAATATAGCTTATTAATTAAGTATAACATTTTATTATTAACTTATTAATAAAGGGTTAGAAAATTAATTATACCTTTATTAAGAGAGTCTATTAACTTATATTAAACTTTAATTAATAGGTACTAATTTTTATAGTATACTTTATGTAATAGAAAACTACTACACAACTTCTAGCTTTTTATAGATATCTTCTTACATATTAACCTCTAGGTTATATAGTATTTTATATTCTATATTAAAATTTTAATTTAGTACTTAAGGGGTATTACCTTTTAACGCTTTATTCTATAATATAGCCTATAGTTAAAATTAAAATATATTAAATTACTCTACGCTAGGTTATTAAGATAGCTTAACGTTAACTATTTCTATAATAATGTCTAGTCTAATAATTAATACGTTAAGATCTTTATATCTAGCGTACCTTTAATCCTTTTAAAAGATAATATCCCTAGTTTATATAACTTTTCTTAACGTTAGAAGCTAAACGTAGTAAATAGAATACCCCTTAAATCTAATAAGATACCTAATATAAACTTTAGTGTGTAGTTTTTCTTAGTAAGGTAGGTCTTTCTTATTAGTCTTATAAGTGTACGCTCTTAAGCTAATAATAAATATATAGGTAACTAATAGTTTATGTCTAGTAGCTATCTCTATTAGCGTCTTATACTTAATACTCTTAGTAGGTATCTAGTTAAAAATATACGCTATAGTGTATACTAGCTCTAACTAAAGTTTTTTAGAAAGGTTTACCTATATTACTAAATATTAGGCGACTATAATAATAATTACTCTTAGTTTTTCTACTAAGTCTTATTTTAAAGTATAGGGAGCTATAAGTTATAGTAACGTCCTATTACTAATAACTATAGATTTAAAATATAGTAAGTAAGAGCTATTATTATCCCTAGAAAGTACTATTAACTCTCTACCTATTCTATAGATAAAGTTTCGCATCTTATAGTAGCAGCGTAGTATATTTTCTATTAAGTAAAACACTATTATCTATATAAAGTAAAGCTTTATTAATAGGTTATACGTATATAGTATATACCTATTACTATTTATTACTTAATTAAACTTAATAATATTAATAGATATATTTAAAAAGAGTTAAGGTAGTTTTTCCTAAATTTATTTTTATCTAAATACCTATTTTTTAGATTGTAACTAGCAATATATATTATAGTTAAGTTAATATATATATTAAGATTTTAGATTAATCTTAACTTTAATAACCGCCTCTAGTATACGTTTTACTCTATTAATACTAAAGTAACTAAAGATCTAGTATACTATTAATACTAGTAGCTTTCTTAGCTATAGTAGTTATCTGCTACTTTAAGTAGTAAAGGTCCTAAGACCTATTAATTATTATTATTATTTAACCTTATTAGTTAGGACTAATTAATTATTCTTATTAAGTAGCTATTTATATATATTAATATATAGTATAGTTTTAGTTAGTTACTATATTAGAAAGTATAGAAAGCCCTATAAATAATATAGTTTAGTAATTAATTTATTATAGGTATTATACTATATATCCGTCCTTTTATTAAAATAGAGACCGTTCTATCGCATCTTAGTTCTAGCTACTAAGTTTATATAAAAGTTTAAAATATATAAAACGTTATAAAGTACTAGGTCTATTAATATATTATTATAGCTCTAAAGCTTAAGAGTAATATATCCCTACGTAATAAGGTACACTACACTATCTCCTACTAGTATTATTATTATAGTAGGGATACTCTTAACCTAAAAATTCTATATCTAAAAGTTATTAATAACGTAAATATTTAAATTAGAGTTATATAGCTATCTATTTATAATGTTATTAGCAGTAGTATTTACTATTTATAAAATAGTTATATTAACTTATTTAGTATTTTAAATATCTCCTATTTATTATTAAGAACTCTTAGGTTTATTATCTTTAGGTTAACTAGATTTCTATCCGTCCTTAATTTTTATAGCTTTTAAGTCCTTAAAGCGTGTAGCCTACGTATTATAGAAAGCTATATTCCTATATAGATAGCTAACGTAATCTTTATATTACTTCTACTATTTAAGTATTATATTAACCTTCTTTAGGTGTATACGCTAATTAACTATATCGCACTCTATAAGTCTTCTATATTTCCCTTTATTACAGCAAATCTTAGCGCAGCTAGGAAATTTTAGTCTATTATTTCTACGTTAATAGGGTTTATTACTTACTAGTTAAAAGAATAGTTTTTTTTTCTATAGTAGTTTCTAGCGTAGTGTTAGATATTTTTTAAAGTTTCTTTAGCTATCTCTATATAAACTTAATAAGCTTATTAATAGCCTTTTCTAGTGTTTCTTCTATCGCTAGTATTCTTCCTTATATAAAATTAATATAGGTCTTAACTATGTAAATAAAGTCTAATAGTATTATAATTAATAATAGGTAATTAGCTTTTATAAAGTTAAGATTATACTTAGTTTATTTTATAAGAAACGTTTAATAGTCTTTAGATTTAGGTCCTCTTATTAGTATATTATATTCTTTACTAAGTAATTAAAGTAGAGCTTCTATTAATAGCTTTAACCTCTTCTTAATATAATCCTACTAGGTAGCATATATATTAAAATTTTTATTATACATCTCTATTACGTAGATATAAGGAATAGTTTAGTTAAAGTACTTCTAAAACTTGCGCTTTTTATTAAGAAACTTTTTATATATTTTAATATTATAGTTATATTTAGCCTAGTAATAAGAAGTACTTACGTTATAATTAGTTTTTTAGGCAGTATAGTTTTTAGGCATCTTACTTATTTTAAAAATTAGTATTTTAGGTTTGTTAGGTCTCGTTAGTTCTAAGACTTTTTCTATTTTACCTATAACTAGTATTAACTAAAAGTATTGCTAGACGTTAAGACATATTACTCTTTCTTTAGTTTATTTTTTATACGCTAGAAATTCTTATAGGTTTATATATACTAGCTTAGTAGTTAATATAGCGGAGGATTTAGACGACATAATTAAAAGTAGGTAGTGTATATAATTTATTAACTATAATTAATGTTCTTTAATAAGTTACAGAATGTTCTAGGCTTATAACTATTAGGTTACGCTACTATAATAAAGTTTATAAAATCTATATATGTTTTATGTAGGTAACTGTAGTGTTTATATATTGTATCGACCCCTAAATGCTAAGGTGGGCGATACTAGAATAAACAAGTGGAGCTGTCTGTACAATACAGCCCCTGAATTATAATACATGTGATACCGATTAGTAATCCATCAGTCATCTCTCAACTGACACATCAATTGATGTACATACATAGGTATGCACGTCCCCGCCGAGGACGCTTTTGTAATTCTTCTACTGTATTATGAATACCGCTAGAAATTCGATTACTATAGCGATGTCTTTTATACACTTTAATGTGGACAGGAGTGTAGAATGCTTAGAGATGATGCTTTTGAGGTTAGATGCGGCGTAGCAACGTATCGCGGGGCATGTCTTTGTACACCGGTGTCAATACAGTAATAAACACTTAAAACTGCTGGAGTTCGCAATAACGAACGGCTAAATCACACG
Source organism: Periconia macrospinosa (assembly GCA_003073855.1). Lineage (NCBI taxonomy): Eukaryota > Fungi > Ascomycota > Dothideomycetes > Pleosporales > Periconiaceae > Periconia > Periconia macrospinosa. Next base: position 91,631 of record KZ805347.1, on the reverse strand, counting down.
ATATAGGCTTTTGCGGCCCACCGCGAAGACTGACTGCCGCGAATACATACACGCTGACAGAATGACCACTACGACCCCTCGGATCGAGTTCAAACTCCAGGCTTCAGGAACGTGTTATCTCTCAAACGAACCTCCCTTCTATTTCATCCTCGATAGTAGGCTCCCCGAAAATGCAGAGACAGAGCGAGCGATCTTTCTTGAAGATGGCTTCGCGGGTTCTCGAGATTACCAGCCCATCAACTCAAACCGGGTCATCCAGTGTTTGGATTATGAAACTGGCGAACAAGTACAGGTCCTCCACCAAGGCACCCAGCCTGTATTTGACGACATTGGCTTCAGTCAATTTACGACATCCGACCGGCGTGAGCCTTACGACCTACCATTCATAACCTCCTCGCTCCGGCCAGATAGAAAGTACATACTGCGCTTCAAGCCGACGACCTCAATCTCGCATTGGCCGGCCACTGCAAAGAATACTTTAGACTCTCTTGCAGAGGTATATAGCAGCTCAGCTTCTAGGCCAGACATTCCTGCGCCATCCACAGAAGCCATACTCTGGGAGGCTGCCGACGGTAATGACGCGATTATCTTCAAAACTCGGAGCTCACAACCAAGCCCACCAAATGTCACTGTCTCTCTATCAGCACCGTCAACATGGTCCTTATCTCAGCCTTTTCTATTCACGCTCACGTTCTCGATAGACGCTGAGTATCCTATCACTGTCCTTGCAGATCGATCTTACGTTAAGTCCATGCGTTCCGATATCAGCATCCGTGAAGCCACTTTGCCTATCCAAGACTTCCACAATATCGACATTTGTTCCGATGTTGGTGAAGAACAAAGGCAAGATTTCCTGAGACTTAAAGGGACCTTCACGGAGCACCGGGAGCTGGATGTCAATGACCCACGCTGGGGTTCATTGAAAGTTGGAAAGGAGTATATTCTTCGACATTTATCAGGGACGTGGTGGTGGACAGACGAATCACTTGAAGAAGTCATGGCGTATCTCAAATCGAAGAGCAGTCTTGGTTTGCCATGGACTAACAGCATCAAGTTTTCGAGCGCAGGGGAAGTGAAATTCAAGGTAGTAGAGTAGCACTTGAGGTGTAGGCGGACTTAAACGCTACATGCAGCTACAGAGAGGCTTTTAAAAGTATATTTCTTAGCCACCCGTTTGTTTAGTTGAAAAAGATAAAATGTTTACTTCTTGAATTCATGCTATTCATTTTGGCTCCAATCTTAATAGCTACTCTATGAACAAACGGCAAGTGGACCTTCACTGAAAGCTCGAAAAGAGGTATCCAGAACAGCTGAACAGGAAACCGTTCTTTTTATATAAGGATTACATAACGCTTACGTCGCAATGGAAATAAGTTTTATTCTTTCTTAAAAAGGAGTTAATTGCACACAAAATGACAAACCCACTATCAGGCCGGTAAGTCTGCGTTCACCACAGTGCTCACTTTTCTCCACCTCCTTCGTTGTTCCTTCCGCCTAACGACCATAATAATCCCATGAAGGGCGTACAGTACCCCAAATCCACCTCCTTGCTACGGTGTAGCTTCGCCACACCCATTTCAATGTAACCGTAAGCGGGGTTCCCTTCTCTTGCTCCACGGCTGACGTTTCTGCACCTTAAACCCTGCTTGTTTAGTCTCCCTCGTCAAAGGAACAACCAAAGGTTTTGCGGAGGCAGACTCGACGGAATGGATGAAATCCTGCCTGAAGCTTACGACGGCAGCTTTGACTGCGATTCCTGGGACATTTTGTACGAAAAGCTGGATGGAATCAAAGAATCCCAACCAAAATGATGCCTCATCATCCGGGCGGTATCCGAGCGCCTCCATGTCGATGATCAGGTAAATCTCGCTCACGCCTGTGAGACTTTCGCATAGAATCTTCAGCCAATCGCTCTCAGACCGCGCCGCTGCGACTCGCGGCGCATTGAAATTCTCAGAAATATGACCTACTACCCGGCGGTGGTTGAGCTGGACAGCCTGGTTTACCAACTGCTTCAGGAGGAGGGTATGCACACTATCTGTCGCATTCTCGCTGCGGGGACCTTTCAGGACCCACAAAACCTGTTTTTCCGCTCCTTGCAGGAGCTCGACCATTTCAGTAGCGAGATCTTTAGTTTGGAAGCGAGTCGATCCGGAGCCTCCTAGAACAACCAAGGAAGAGCGCAACCCTTTTGACCAGTTCTCTAGTGTTGGGAATAGGGCTTCTCTGTCGATCTCATGCCTGAGCATCCTCTTGCGGCGTATTGAGCGGCAGAATCGCAATGTTTCCACCGGGTCTGGGAGCGTTGTATCTCCAGTGGTCTTGAGGATTAAGTCCGTCTGAATTTCATTTTGGCCGCGATCTAGACCAGAAAATCGGGATAGGTACACAAGATGATTCGCTATAAGCAAAGGATATCAGTAGGATGATACCCCTTAGACCATAATTTACTCACCATTCATGTTTGCATCGAGCCTGAGTAGCACATCATGGATTTTGCTAATCTTGTCCTGTGCTAATGTGTGTGCCAAGTTGTCCATTCGGCGAGCACTCTCGTCGATTCTGTCCCTGAGATCTTTGAGACGAACTTTGTAAGGCTCAGCAAAGGCCTTCCACGCACGCCTTATCGAGCCTTGCTCGTACCATTCGAGGCTCATGACTAGGAATGTAATGATATCAGAGTATAACCGTTCTATGGCTGCTTTCATCGAGTCTACACGAAATATGTCTAGCTGCAGCCTGGCACGAGGAAGCACATCACCGATATTTGCGACTGCCTTTGCAAGTTCCGAGGTCGTTTCTTCGTGGTTCAGCACGAGCTACGAACAAGGATGACTCAGCCTGGTTCATGCCTGTGACAATCATGGCATCATGGGTCATTCAGACTCACCACAAAGAGGAACTTCATGGTGCCCCATGCCAAAGACACGTATTCTGGGTGATGCTGTGAGAGGACGTCAAGGACATGGCCATAGTACATCACTCTCGACGACACGGCCGTAAGACGCTCCCTCACTTTGGAGCCTTTCCTCTTCGTTTCGTACTTTCTCTGAGCTGCGGCGACAATTTCCAAAACATCATCGATTCCATAAACAACTTGAAGTGGGGTAATATCAATTGCTGCGTTCGTTTTCACCAGGCTGAGTGCTTTCTCGAATACTGTGTGTGGCGTGAACAAGGCTCTGGCGGTAAGGGTCAGCTATCGATGATTAATAGGTCATGCGCACACTGTACTCACGGTTTATCACAAGGAGTTGTCATTTTGAGAGATTTGAGGACGTTGTTCACTACTTGAGTGGTATCGTGGTTCTGGTTTCAGTGCAGGAATAGATTGCCTTGGCGATACCGTATTGTTGAACTGCAGGTGGGGAGCACCGCCTCAGCGGCTCAGCCTCGTCTTACTGCTGCAAGTGCTGGCGCTCGCTAAAAGTAGCCTACATATAAGCAGCGGTGCCCAACTGTGCCATACCCCACCCGAGACTGCTCACACCCTCATTTGACTCTGGAAAAACAATGGATTTTACCATCTCGCAGGACCACACCCGCGGCAAGGAAGAGGTGGAGAGAAGCATTCTGCAAGTCGGCGTTCGGGCTGGCGGGCCCTCAGAACTTTCAACCCCCTCAGAACTTTCACCAGAAATCACAACTGAATATTATCATCCAAGCACCTCTCCATTTCCTGTTCCTGCCGAGCTACCTCCACACGTGCGCCAGCAAAGGGAACGGCAACAGTTCGTTCATGAGCAACACCAACGACTCCAACAAGAGCAATCACAGCTCCAGCCACAAACCCAACAATCTCCTATAGGAAAACCTCCTCGTGGTCCAGGATACGAATTCCAACACGTGTCCCAGCCTGAGACTCGCCGCCCAGCTCCTGTAGGATACTTCTCACGACAGGATTTCCCACCACGCCGAGATCATCGACCAACTTCTCAGTCTTCAAACTCGGCGCAGCAACAAGCCCAAGCACAAGCTCAAGCTCAAACAGCACATGCTCAGCAGCAGCAACAGGCCCAGGAACAGCAGCATCCACAGAACCTGCAACAAGCACAGCAGAGAAATTCGGCCATGAAACCTCAACAAGCACATGCTCCTCAGATGTCCCCAGCACGGCATCTCGCGATGTTGAGGCGTCAACAGCAACAGCAACAGGAGGCGCAGATGAAGCAGTGGCAGAATTTTGCGCAAAAGAATGACATCGAGGGGTCTGGCATGATACGGACAGACAATCGGCAGCACATACATGGCTTGGCTGCAGACTTTTCACCACCCCGGAGACAAGCTAGGATCCCAACACCATCAGTATTGACACAGGTACAACCTTTACAACAAAGAAATAGGCCACGGAACCAGAAAAAGATGGTGCAACCCGTTCGATCCTGGACGACTAGTCCCACCTTTCCATGGAATCAAATAACAATGGCTGTGTCACCCACTGTGTCACCCACAAAACTATATGAAAGACGCGGGAAAGGCGTTAAATCATACCAACTAGGTCCAAAACTTAAAGAGCCTCAGAGTATTGACGATAATAACTCCTCTAACCGCGACATTCCACTTCTTTCAATGCCTAATACTCCGGTGATCGCGGCCATTGGAGAATATCAACAGCCCAGTAATGGTACTGAACTACTGTTCTATATGTTGAACACGTTTATGAAGAGTTGAAATTGACCTATCGTAGGGACTGTTTCCGCAAACGCCGATGCATCTGAAGAAAGTTCGAACGAGAAAAGGGACCCAAAGCAACTGAGCTTGGAGCAGGTCGGCATCAAAGTAAGGCCGGCTTTAACAAATGCCAAACACCACCCAACATTCGATAACAAGCGGCTCCAGATGTTGAGTAGCCAACGTAGAAGAATAGTGGATATAGGCGTTCCGCTCGAAGCCGATACCCTACTTGCAAAAAAGCAGCGAACTAGTAGAGAGCCCAAAGAACATGCGAGATCAGTGGGCTTGTGTAGACCGTTGTTAGGAGATGATTCTGATCGTAACGTAATACCGGGAACATTCAACGGACTCGATCATGCATATAATCGGTCAAATCATTGGGCAGCTAGTATGCAGAGTGATATTCTCACGAAAGCACCATCTATTAGCTCGGGATCCCAAAATAGCTTGTCGAGTCGGTGTCAATGGGCAACCATGCCAGTAGGATATCCTCAAGAAGATGACATACAATATATTGGCGAAGAAAGCCAATCTACAGGAAACTCACAAAACCATTCGAGGATACCATCGAATTATCAAGGATGCGAGCCTATATACGTCGAACTGCAAAACCTACTTCAGTAGCAGCGTAGTGAGATAGAATCTTTAAGAAAGTTGAACGAAGATCTCACGCAATTCTCTGGGAACAAGGCACCAAAGCATCTGCCTCAACCTTGGCTTACTGTCCACCGAGTGAAATATAGCCGTTCCGAGCGGCTATACGAGGACAGTCCGCAATGGACTTGGATCGGGAGCCATTATCGAATTGAGGGATTGCGTCCTATATCCAAGCTGGACAAGTTTGTCAAAAAGCGCAAAGGAACAGGAACTGCTTTTCTTGTATTGCACACTTACGACGTCTCCAAGCTGCAGGACTATGAAAATTCGGATCATCAAGACAGCGAAGCTGTCGACAGTTTTCGTTCCAGTACTCATATCCAGTTTCTAGATCCACTTCTCGCAGATGCTTTCGGTGAACTGCTGGAGCGGAACGAAATTCTTAAGAGGAATGTTGATTATGGGGATGGTCTGGATCTACGCGATGACATGGATACAAACGACGGTCTCGACTATGATGTGGTCACCAACATTGATATTCTCTTCTTCCATTTCCGTCAATTTCTCCAGAATGCCCCTCAACAACTTGATAGAGAGGAAGGAGATGCCCTTCAATATCTCATCAATTATCTCATCCAGGAATTTGATGAGAAACATCAAGCAATGGGGCAGACATTTGCCAGCGGAATTGTTACACGATCAACTTTAAAGTATTTGTTCAAAAGAGGAGATGTCGTCGTTTTTCATGAAGACAGAAGCATATCCGGAGCCAAGTTGAAGTCCTTCGAAGCGACAACAAAAGACGAGATGCACATTGTTGCTGAATCGTATGCGTTTGATGGGAAGTTTTACCTGCAGGAAAAAAAACGCGACCTACGTCTTCCACGCTCAATTCATAACGAGTTGGCGACAGAGATTAACTCACTCCCGTGCTATCCTATTCTGTTTGCAGCTGCTGAAGTGAAAGAAAGGTTGGACAAAAGAGGACACAGATTTTGGAAATGTCGTCAGCTAGCGTACGTTGCTTACAATGGGCCCAATGCAAAGAAAGATACAGATTATGTAAGTCTCCTTGGCTGGAATACTACTACTCCTTTGTGATACTTACTTCAAATTCATAGACAAACACGAGGTTCTTAGTGGATGTACGGACATATCAAACGATTTATGGTGACCGAATTTCACCGCATCACTCAAAAGTTGAATTAGACGACAAACTCATGTCTGATGAGGAGCCTCCTGCTGAGCTTGTCTATATGGTCCCGGAAAACATTTTCGGCTTTGACATACAAGAAAAGAAATGGGGTGAATACACGATTCTGGGTCATTACTTGTACATGTTACTGACAGCTATCAAGTCGATATTGAAGTGGATAATATTTCCGATATCCAATGGAATAAGAACGCGTTCAAAACTCTTGCCATTGAAGACGAGAGTAAAGAGCTCGTCAACGCTCTCGTCAACAACAAGATCAACGCGGACAAAGCCACAGACACGGTCATGGGTAAAGGCAATGGACTAATCCTTCTTCTCCACGGTGGACCTGGAACGGGGAAGACGTTAACAGCGGAAAGCGTAGCTGAAATAGCCGAGAAGCCTCTCTATCGAGTCACGTGCGGAGATATCGGTACGGAACCTCGCCAAGTCGAAGAATATCTACAGAAAGTCTTTTACCTAGGGAAGATTTGGGACTGTGTTGTACTTCTTGACGAGGCGGACGTATTTTTGGAGCAACGGACGCTCGCCGACTTGACGCGCAATGCTCTTGTTTCGGTTTTTCTCAGAACCCTCGAATACTATGACGGCATCCTCATTCTTACGAGTAACAGGGTCGGTACGTTCGACGAAGCATTTAAGAGCCGTATTCAGCTGGCGCTGCACTACAAGAAACTCGACCGTGCACAGCGCGAGCACATTTGGACGAACTTTTTGGACCGTCTCAAGGACCTTGGGGAGAATTTCAACGAACGTGAAATCAGAGACAAAATTAATGTCTTGTCTGCGTATGAAATGAACGGCCGACAGATTCGTAATGCCATCACGACGGCACGGCAGCTAGCGCTCTTCCGCAAGACTGCCTTGAGCTGGAATCACTTGGAGCATTCGATAAAGGTGTCTGGGCAGTTTGACAAGTACCTTGAAGAGGTTCACAATCAGATCAAGGACGACGACATGGCGCGTGAGGAAGGTTGGAGGTAATGTGCGGCAATTTATTATTGACATGTTGTGAAGAATAAGAATCGTGGAGTTGAACAAGAAGTGACCGCAAATTTCCCTCATTGCTTCCACTCTTTTCTATATGCCTTCCAAGGAAAGGTTTTACATTTTGTCTCAACCAATCATACAAGCTCCACTTCTCCTTCCTCCTTCCCCCACGCCACCATATTCCCGATAATACATATCACGATTCGCAGCGTCCACCAATGATCCCACCACCCGAAAAAAGCGCCGCGCAATCCAAGTGTTCCAGATGACTGAGCCATGTTGAACAGCATGAACAGAAAACCGGCAATGTGCAGTACACCCATGGCGGAGATAAACAGATTGAGAAAGTTTTTAGTCTGAAAAGTCACAGATCAGCGTTCAAGCGCGTAGAATGAAATCGCAACCTATACACGAAAAAAGCAGCCAAAGAAAAGAACAAAAACTCACTATCCTTAACTTCAGAAATACCACCGCGCTCACCACGTGCTCCATCCTCGCCATAACCCACATGTCCCAGATTAACCAAAGCACCCGCAGTACGAACCACAATATGTTCTTCAACACGGATTTCGGGAAGATCAAGTTTTCGAGGATCAAGACGACGAACTGGATGAGGATAATGGCATGCATGCCCAGGCGGCGGAGCAACGTCGATTTAGAGGATCCGGTATTGATGGGGTGCAGCGAATACGCGGTCGTGACTAGAGAGGAGTAGAGGGCGTGGTCGATGAAGGAGGTTGCGCTGTGGAAGGCGGAGGGGGGTGTGTTGGAGGAATGTGAGGTGAGGTCGGATAAGGTGACGATTCTTGCCATGTTGACTGATTTTCTTTTTGTATTCCTCGTGCGTAGTGTTGGAATTTATTCAGGACCTGGGTGGTGCTGCTTCTCTTCCGTTTATTTGGTACCTCTGTCGCTGATCGCGTGGTGTCAAATCCCTTTTCTTTCGTTTTCGTCCTGTTGGCGGATGAAATGCAAGGTGTCGATGTGAGCAGACGCGCAGAAAATTTGTTCTCTGCTCTTACTATATGTCATTTGTTTATATTGGGTTCTGCCTTGCCTTGCTGCCTTGTCACCGCCCCACTAAGGTGATTGGGGGCCGAGTACTCGTACGACACGGTTTCTGGGAACATACTTAACGTTTCTGTGATCCTGGTGGCCTGTCTTTTTCTTCTCCTTTTTTAGCTCTCTTTCTGGTCTAGGTAAGAATGCCTAGTTCGTAGACGCGAAGTTTCACTAAAGAAGTAAGCTAACGCCCTCGGGTAGTCCAGATCATTTATTCAAGTTGCGACTGAGATTCATGGGATAGTTCCCTGGCATGCAGTTGTATATTTCATAGCACATCATCATCGAATTAAGGTTCCATAAGTAGTGGTAAGTTTTGTCATCGTCCTGCGCATTCATGAGGGAATATTACAAGAAGGTCTCTATCTATTAGAGACGTTGCGCATGCCGACATTTTCTCCGTTCTGAGAGGAGAATCTCACATTTCAGGCGCACCACGACACTGCACGCTTGCCGTTCTCGCCCAGAAGAGACTAAGTAAGGCCCGCATTCAACATTGCACACATGAATTCCGCAATGAAGTAGGTTGGGCCTGCAGGGTTGCTACAACAACATGGTGCGTCACCAGTCTTTTTTCCCACTTACTCTTTTTGACCTGTGTAAATCACGAAAATCTTTGTGTATCTAATGTGGTCACGATTCACAACCCTTTGTACTGTCGCGGTGGGGAATCTGAGCAGGGATTAACTTTTCACTTAAAAGATCCACTTGTGGCCCGAGTGTTGGAAGTACAAATAGAGTCGACTCAATCTGCACTGTGCTTGATTCGTATATATATGGAAACACCGAGAACACCCCGCCAGCCTATAAAACACCACTATATTTGCGGCGCTAACCACAATACAGCCAACATTGTATATTTGCCAAATAGGAAACCATATCTACCTTATGAACGCTTGGAAGAATAGCTGCTAAGCTTTTCTATCGATATTCTCCACAGGTAAAATATCATCGACTTCCACCCCTTTCACGGTCGTGAGACTGCCTCGAATCTCATCCCGACGAATGTTACTCTTATCACACATGCTGCGGAAGATGCCACTTTCCCTGTCATAGAGATTCAACGGCGTATCTAGCTCCGCTATCCGTCCCGCATCCATGACAAGAACCCGATCATAGTGAATAATCGTTTTCAGACGGTGAGCAATGCACAGAACAGTCCTATCCTGCAAATTTGCAATTGTTTCGGTCACTTGGCGATCCGTTTCAAAGTCCACCGCTGATGTGGCCTCGTCGCAAACGATAATTCGCGAGCCTCGGACCAGCGCTCTCGCGAGCGCGAGGAGTTGCCGTTGTCCAAGAGAGAAGTTTTGTCCATCAGCCGCGACTGCAGAGTCGAGCTGGACGGGATAGGTTTGTCTCTGTTCTCGACTGCCGACGAGCCCAGCTTGCTGTAATGCGCGCCACAGTTCTTCATCAGAATGCTGATTGTACGGGTCCAAGTTCTCACGGACGCTTCCCTGGAACAGAATCGGATCCTGCGGGATGATTGTCAATTTAGACCGAAGATCCTGTAAACCAATTTTTGCAATGTCGACTCCATCGATGCAAATCTTCCCCTCGTACTCCACCAGACGGAAAAGCGCGGTCAGAATAGTGGATTTGCCAGCCCCAGTTCTGCCCACAATTCCAATCCGTTCACCAGGACGTATCTGAAGCGTCAGGTTCTGTACCACCAGCGGTAATTCAGGACGGTAGCGCATTTGGACCTGATTGAACTGAATTTCGCCACGCTCCGGCCAGCTGGGCCGCACCACTTCTCGAAGCGCAACTTTGTGTTCTTCCTGGTCGATTTCCGTACCATAGTAGTGAACACGCTCCGTAGCATTCATGTTGTTTTCTACTTCTGCAAATTGAACCACGATCCAGGGAATCATCTGCATGACTGTAATCATGTAGGCCAGTACCAGCCCAGAGACGCTAGGGTCGATCTCGACTTTCGAAGTTACGGCTAAGATGCCTACAGCCAGCACGGAAATCGATCCCAAGACGTCCAGTCGAATAGAGAGCCAATGCAGACTCGCAATCGTGAGGTAGTACGCGGCGTCCATATCATCGACTGAAGCATCAAGCCGCTCGCAAAACTTTTTTTCGGTCTTGTATGCCCGAATAGTAGTCGTTCCGCCGAGGGCCTCACTAAATCGCGAAACTACGATGCTTCGCAGGATCGCTTCAAGGCGCTTAATATCCCGTGCTGGAGACCTATAGCAGCGGGCTATCAAGATAAAAAGAACTAGCAAAACACCTAATATCACGGCAAACCAGTGATAATAGGCAACTGTCAGCGCATAGATGCCGAGCACCATGGCCGCAGAGAGCAAAAACATTTGCATCGAGATGACCAGGGAACTATCCATGACCTCCACGTCCTTCGAAAAACGATTCATAATTCTTCCGAGCGGCGTCGTATCGAAGAAGGCTACCCGTGCACCCAAAACTCGACTGATGGCGCTTTGATGCATTTGCTGGCTAGCTTTCACTCCACACTTCGCTATGGCGATGGCGACGGCAAATACTAATGGAACCTGTACAATAGCAAGGGCAGCATATACGCCCATCGTGATGCTAATCGAGATGTGCCAGTTCTCTCGCGTCCAATACGATAGCCAAACACTAGATGCCAACATGGCGCACTGCAAAGCGATAATCAGGCTAAGGATTGTCAAGACGAAAGGAACTGAACCGCCAGCGCGCAAGTACGAGATCCAGACGTCCCAGCTGATGCGCTTGATTGAACGTTCCTCATCCTGCATCAATGCTACCGTCTGCGACTGTTCATCCTCGACCTCCTTGATGACGGATTTTGGCGTTTTCTCTTGGTCAGCACCGCGTTCCTGCATCGAGATGGAGGCCATCAACTCCTGGAAATCCGAATCATGCTCGAGGAGATCTGGGAACGTCGCTATCTTATGGATGGCTCCATCTCGCATCCAGATAACCCGGTCGACTTGGGACAGCACGTGCAGCTGATGCGTAGCAAGCAAACGGGTTGTAGATCCAAGAATGCCACAGATGGCATGGTTCATAATGTGTCCTCCTACGTGCGCGTCGACCGCAGAAAGCGGGTCGTCCAGAATCACCGTCTCAGCACCGGAGTATATAGCTCTAGCGATACTAAGGCGCTGCTTTTGGCCTCCCGACAGGGTAATGCCCTTTTCGCCGATTTCGGTCAGGTCGCCAAAAGGCAGCGCTTCAAGGTCCGTACGAAGAGCGCAAGCTTCAATAACGCGCTCATATAGCATCGGGTCAAAGTCCTTGCCGAAGGTAATGTTCTCCCGGATCGTTGCATTCTGCATCCAGGCCACCTGTTGACAATACGCGGTGCGGTGAGTACCCGTGAAGACGCTGCCGCTTGTGAGGCGCATCTCACCAGCAAGAGCCGCAAGAAGCGAGCTTTTCCCGGATCCCACGGCTCCTATTACTGCGACGAGTTCGCCTCGCCTCAACGTCAGAGAGATGTGCTCCAAGCCAAACGGGACATGGTCGTCCGAAGCATTGAAATCCGTTTGAGGCAAGCTACCGCTTTGGCTGCTGCTAGAATCTTTTTGTTCTTCGATAATTTCTATGCATTCCTCCTTGACGACTTGCTTCTCTGGAGCTTCTGGAGGCCCTTCTGATGATGACTTGGGCTGAGCGTTGTTCCGCTCCCAGGTGAAACTGGCGTCTTCGACTTTGATGCTATATTCACTGTCGGAAATATGTATTGCGCTGTTTTGGACTTCCTCTGCGTCTAGAAAGTCTTGTATCCGCACGAGAGAAGCGTGTGCTGTGGCGAAAAAACCAATAAGAGGCGTAGCCGTGTTGAGGGGGATGCGCAGTGCATTGAAAAGCGCGAGCGACGAGAAGATGGCCGCCGGTTTTGGTCTAGGATGGGCTGCCGAGTACGTGGCAAATGTGAGCATCGAGGCAAGTATGGGAGTGACGTACGAGCCCGCTGTGAAGGAATTGATAATGGAAAGAATACTGCTGGTGCCCTTCATCTCCAGGTTCCGGATACTGCTGATGCGTCCGAGGAAGCTCTTCTCCCACGCACTGAACTTAATAAAGCGCACTGCAGCGAACATTTCTTGTATCAAGCTCAGACGCTGGTCAGTGATGGTGTTTACCGCTTTTCTACGGGCGACCAACGAACGCGTGGCGAAGCCTAACACGGGCATTGTGGCACATAGAAATGCAAAACCCACCACAGCACTATACTGAACATTGATGCAGAGAAGGCCGAGGGCCAGGAGGATCTGAACTGGGGTGACCCATACTAGGTGGAAAGACGCCATTACCTGTTCTAGTCGTGCGGTGTCTGTCGACATGAGGTTCACAATTTTGCCATTGGACCATCCAGTATGATCTTCTGCTGCCGTGGCTGCTGCTGTGGATTCCGACTGTTTCTTGTCGTTTTGCTTCTCCTCTTCGCTTCCAGGGGTTAAATCTACCGGGGGCTCAGCAGCAGACGCTTCAGAATTCCCCCCAGCTTTGGCGCGACCAGAGAGACGAATGGCCTTGTCGAAAATCACGCTGATGAGAACTGAGCGGCCTTGCGCGCCTACCATCATAGTTCGGTATTTGGCCTGGTTGTGACTTAACGACTGACACAGCAGCATAGCACTCAGTCCCAAAACCAAGCCAATACCCCTTTCTAGCTCGGGTTCCGTTCCACCATGGTGGTGAGCGTCCCAGGCCTCAGCGACGTATTCGATGAGAAATCTGATGGTAAAAGGACACAGAATCTGCAAACACCCCGCCAAAACTTGAAAAACGCCAGCAATATTAAATTCGCGTGCAAAGGTGTCGTGCAGGGCCATGGCGACCGCTGGGTATCGACCCGGTTTACCACGTCGCGCCTCAATCGCGGTGAGGAATCTGGCTTTCATCGCTGGCACTCGTCTGGGAGAGTCTGATTCCAGCTCCCATATGTCGTTAACCTGGAGCGGGCGACGCATCCCCATGCGCAGCAAAGAGGTCAACCATTGGAAAGTTAGAGTGCTAAAGAACCCGGCGCGGTGCTCTGGTGAAGCCGGTGCTTGCGCAGGAGGACTTGGAGACTCGCTCCTCTGATAGGATGGGTTCTGGTCTTGCTGCCGAATCCATTGATTCGAAGCCATCTCAGGATCTGTCATAGTGGTGACAATGAGTAAAGTGAGCGCGTGTTGGTCTGTAGCTCTGAGTCACGGCATGAGATGGGTATAATCGTCACGATCAAGGGTCGAAGAAGCGCCCGACAACGACATTATTGTGCCCGGTCTTCGCAGGTCGGCACCGTATCCGGTGTGATGCTGCCACGATCTAACACGACCTCGCTGGATACTACTCGGCCGAGGGTCGGAATTAGGCGAGGCTGATGTCGGGCATCTGAGCAGCATCGGGCGTGCGACCACGTCGGAACTGTCCACAATGCCGATAGCCTAGGTCTCGCATTATTTTCGATTATCCGAATTCAGCCATCGGGATCCTAAGACTGGAGGGCAGTTTTATCGAACTACGTCGTCCAGCACGGCTGCCATTCGAAAGGGGTCACTTCTTTCTCAACCAACGTGAATGCCAGTATGGAGCCTTCAAGCGCAAATGGGACCGTCTATCTGGTGACTGGAGCAAACAGGGGTGAATATCATAACAGTGTCAATTATCAAAGATCCTGAGGCTAACTTTGCACGCGAAGGACTGGGTAGAGGCCTAGTAGAGCAGCTTCTCCGCCGCTCGTCAACTACTGTGGTAGCATGCGTCAGGTCTGTATCAACGTCGCAGGCATCCTTTCAAGATCTTGAGACAGGTCCTAATTCGCGACTTGTGGTCGTTCAATTGGACTGTGCGAGTGCATCGGACCCTCAGCGAGCTGTTCAGGAGCTGCAATCCGTTCACGGCATCACGCACATCGACGTCGTCATTGCCAATGCCGGGATAGCCAACGATCACCATCCGGCATCAAGCACTCAACTAGACCAACTCGAAGGGCACATGATGGTCAACGCGTTTTCAATACTCCTCTTGTTCCAAGCGACATCGCCTTTGCTTCAAAAATCCACCCATCCACCCAAATTTGTGTATATCGGCGCGCGCCTCGGCGCCATCTCAGATATGGACCGATTGGGAAGGGCGCCATTGGCAGCGTATTCACTTTCGAAGCTTGCCGGAAATTGGCTAATTCGTAAATTGCACTTCGAGAACGAATGGCTCATCGCCTTCATCGTGGACCCTGGGTGAGACTTTGCTGCAGCGCGGCTGTGAATGTCCATCTGCTGACTTGATAGATTTGTGCAAACCGATATGGGCAACCATGGTGCCCAACTGCTGGGACGTCCGCAGGCCGAGACACCGATCGAGGATAGTGCGCGGGGCATTCTATCTCGGGTCAGTCTTTAAATTCGTGTGCCGGCGATATGATCACTGCTAACATTTTATTTCTGCAGGTTGATGATGCGACAAAAGCCTCTGGATCGGGTCAGTTTGTATTGTGGAAGGATGGATCGCCGGTCGCGTGGTAGATAGCAATTGTAGTTTTCTCTAGTCTTACAGGTGAACTGATCAGTAAATAACTCAATCTTTGGCCACGGAATTCTCACTCGTCTCCACGCTCACATGTTTTTCCAAAGTTTATTTCTCATGCGCAATGACAGTCCCTGCTTAGTTTGTGTTGCACATATTGTCCTTGTAATTCCATCAAATAATCATAATCTTTAAACTGAGACGGAAATTTCTAGACTCATTCGAACTCGGGATTTACAAAAACTGCAATGGATTTTCAATGTATAGAATCTTGCCAGGTAGCGCCTCAAGTGAAAGCAGTAGAATCACTACTCATGCCTAGACAGTAGCGAACACTATTTACATATAAGGCCCCATCTCACCACCTCATCGATCGCCACCGCCACGCGGGCCACATTTCCAGGGTTGAGATCAGAGATGCTGATTCTACCCGAGGCTGGCATGTGGATATGATGATTGCTCTTCATACGCTGGCATTGCGCGGGTGTCAAACCCGTGAAACCAAACATGCCGATCTGATCGGTCAGATGTTTCCACGTCCCGGGCGTCTCCAGTCTCTCCAACTCCTGTCGCAGTTCCCACCGCATCTCTGTGATACGGCTGGACATGGTAACAAGATTTCTTTCCCATTCAGAATACAATTCAAGATCGTTAAGCACAATCGAGGCGACGCGAGCTCCGTAAGATGGGGGCGACGACATCTCAGATCGTATAAGAATCGCTAGCTGGGATGCCACACGCTCGACTACACCTGAGGCATCAGACTGCGCAGCCGCAACGTAGTGAAAGCATCCAACACGCTGACCGTAAAGTCCCATCGTCTTGGAAAATGATTGCGCGATCACCATCTCCACGCCTGCCTCTACAAAGAGACGTATAGCTAAATTATCTTTCGTCAATGAGCCTGAAGCAAAACCCTGGTATGCGCAATCTAGAAATGGAACTAGCCGTTTCTCTTGCACGAGGCGCACTATCTGCCGCCACTGTTCTTCGTCGAGATCCATGCCGGTAGGGTTGTGAGCGCAGACTTGGAGCAGGACAATACTCCCCGGGGGTGCACTCCGAAGAACAGACTCCATGGCAGTGAAAGTGATGGACTTTTTGACGCCATCGTAATACGGATATTGTTTGACAGTCAGCCCTACATGCTCAAAGCATTGCGTATGCAAGTGCCATGTGGGTGCAGGCACAAAAGCCCAAGGCGTCGGACTGGGCAGAAATCTGGATAAGAGTAGAGCACCGATGTGAATAGCTCCCGTGCCAGAAAGTGCCTGTACAGAACACACCTGCGACGTCTTAGCAGCTGGACTCAGGTAGCTAGTCAACTTCCCTCTTGTGACTTACCCTTTTCTCTTTCAGGGCTGGAGAGTCTTTGCCAAACAAAACTTGACTCGCCGCGTGAGTGAATTCTGCGATTCCGAGGATAGGCGCGTATTCATGCTTGAAATAGCTTGAATCCTCAAAACATCTCTTCTCGGCCTGTTTTTTGCAGTATTTTAGTGGGGACCTCTCTCGAATGCGCTGACTACACTCACCTCAATAACTGCAGGTAGCCTCCACGGTCGCCCTTTGTCGTCTCGGTAGGCTCCCACCACAAGACCAACTTTCTCGGGGCTTTTATCCGCCAGAAAGCCATGCTTCATACCTATCAGAGGATCTGCAGGAGCCTTTGGGATAGTAGCCAATCCATATAGTCTTTCTTGCGATTCGATGGACCCCATTGCATACAAATTATTTTCTGGGCTTGCGATTTTTTGCAGAGTGATCGTTGCAAATTTGTGCGAGAGCTATCGCAACATACTCTTCCCGGCTCACCAATGTGTAAATGTATCGTCGGGTATCGTATTTCGGTCGGCTTTGTTGGCTCGGCCATTGGTCACGTAAGCCGGACGACCACACGGTCTATGTCACACGCTTCCTCGGGCTGGTCCAACAGGTAATTATCCGATGAGGAGACGAGTACACAACGAGACAACAACGCAAACTCAGGATAGCTGAAAGTTGCCCACAAATATGGAAGAATCAATTAAGGGAGAAACGAGTTGAAATTCCTATAGAAAATGGGAGAGTCTACGAAACAACCTCCTAGAAAACGCCACCACGCTTAGACTAGCGGTCGGCACCTGTTGCTAGGATTACTTTGCATCCGTCTCATTGAAGTGCTTCAATTCAATCATTTCAAGACCTGCATCCAATCGCGTCAAGCATTCCTTGATTCCTGGATAAGACCAGCAGTACCACGTGTACTTTTCCTCCAAGGCGCGCTTTTTCCAACCCTGGAACTCGCGAGTCCAGGTTTGAATCTGCGTGGCACGCTGTCTCCTAACCCTGTCTATCATTTGCAGAATCTCTGGCACAGAATAAGCATCGTAGGCTGGGTCATTGAATAGATCAAACGCAGCAGCATCTTCGATCGCCTGTGTGCCACCCTGACCCAGATGAGGAGTCATGGCATGCGCTGCGTCGCCAATCAGCATCGTGCATCCTCGCGTGTAAGAGTGCAGCGGATCTTGGTCCCGCAGCCGCCAGCAACGTGGTTTCACCGCACGACTAAAAAAATTACGCAATTTAGCTTGTGCTGTTCTCAATGATCTGCCATTTGACTTACTCTGCTAGGTCCAGAAAGAGGGGATCAAAGTCGTGAAATAGCCGTCGGATTTCACCTTCCTCAGCTTCGGCAGCCCATGATTCTACCGTCTCTCTGGCGATCAATTTGTCGGGAGCGACGAAGGCACAACTGAGAATTTGGCCAGATCGGCACGGATATGTGACACACGTGCGCTGTGTGCCATCCATGGACATGTAGAGGTTCATGTTGGGCGCCATAGGATCATCTGTTCGGCCATGCTTCAAATGGATCTCGCGCACTACATCGCCAGGCACTGTAAAGCGGAAGGCAGATGACCCAGAGGGCCGTGCATGCACAGATTCCTCCTGCTGGAGAACAAGGTGCCGGACTGAGGACCTAATGCCATCGGCGGCTGTTCATTTGTATGTCAGTTGCAGCACTAAGCGCGATTCCAGCAAATAGAAACACATACCTATGACGAGGTCGCTCTCGATCTTTCTACCATCATCCAAGTATACCGTCCCAGACTCGACGTCAACATTGCCTACAGTGCTTCCCCAAAGAACATTTGCAGGACTACCAGGAAATTCATTCGAAGTAGCGAGTCGAAGAAACTCATCCCAAACGTCTCGACGGTAAGAGAATGTGAACTCGCCGTTCAACTTGGATGTATATTTCTTGGTGATGTTTTCGCTGATCCTACCGAAGTTTTTGTTCCAGACGAGAACTTTTTCCGCCGCCATAGTCCCGCCGCGCTTACGATCAAAGCCCAAGGACTCGACAATATTGATGGCAGTCGGACCAAGCGTGATTGCAGCACTGAACTCATGATTTCCAGCCTGGCGCTCGATGACAGTGACATTGTGTTTCTCACGAAGAACTCGTGCGGCTAGCAAGCCGGAAATCCCGCCGCCAACAATTGTAACGTTCAATTTGCGAGCCATGATGTTGAGGAGTTACCGATCGAAGACGAACTGGCTGCGCAATCAAAGTATTGATCATTCTTCAAGTCCGACGCTCGTTCTCGGGCTATTGTAACTCCGTATTGATGTGTTTCTTAGTTCGGGGCAAACAGACGAGTGCCGAGCATCACACGAACCATCGGTGATGGTGGAGCAATACGTGACCGTCGGAGCGAGCCCGACCGACCCTGGTGACCTCCCTTCTCTCGTGAAAGATGAAGGTCGTGCCGACATGGGTTCGGGGACACACTCTAAAACTCCATGTTTTAATAGCGGCTCCCTTAACAGTACCACAACTCACTGCCTGGGGTTCAAGTCTTCTTCTATCGCTAAGTCATTCTTTGCAGATCGCGGAAAACGCGCCCATCGATATGTCATCTCCTGCCAATGTGTTTCTGTTCGGGGACCAATCATATGACTTTGTCCCCAGTCTCCGGGAGTTGCTGAAGACGAACAACAATCCAATCCTGTCGGCCTTCCTAGACCAGGCCCATTACGTTCTCAGAGCTCAGGCGATAAAATCTTTACCACCTAGTACCCACAAAGCTTGCCGAACAACAAGCTTGGCGCAACTCTTGCGCAAGTATGTGGAAGGTACTCTGCCGGCTAGTTTTACAACGCCGCTTTTCTGCCTTGCCCAGCTCGGGTGCTTCATGAGGTGTGTTTGAATGCAGATATTCTTCTTCTTTATCTAATCAATTACTTTGCAGAGATCATTCTGGAGGGCATTATCCTACGGCCGATTATAATTTCAATCTCGGAGTATGTGGAGGTGCACTTGCTGCCAGCGCCATTAGTTGCAGCAGATCTTTGTCTGAGCTGCTCCCTGTGGCTGTACAGACAGTTCTTATTGCGTTTCGACTAGGCATATGCATCACTGAGAGGCGAGACCAATTGGAAACTGCGGAGTCAGAAAGGTCACGCCCGTGGTCAGTCACGATACCTTTGACTCGACAGGATGCAACGACCGCAATCCAGACATTATCTACCTCACTTGCACTTCCGCCTCCGAGGAGACCTTGGATCACAACAACAAGCAAGTCAAATACAACTGTTAGTGGCGCGCCCTGGGTGCTGGAAAAGCTGCTGCAGGTGCCTCAAATTGCTGGCCTCCGCACGAAATCAATCCCTGTCTACATCCCGGTGCACAACCCTGCTCTTTTTACCTTGGAAGATGTCGAACAAATTCTATCGCCGCTCACAGGATCGGCATGTATGGCTACGCCATTCGTGATTCCTTTCATCTCCAGCGCCTCTGGGCAATCCACTGCGGCTGAAAACTACGGTGCCCTCATTGAGATTGTCCTGAAGCAAATCCTGCTTGAGACCATCGCTTGGGACGCTGTCGAGGAGTCGGTGCCGAAGCTTCTTAAAGCACAGGGAAACCACAGCAGCGTTCGCATTGTGCCTCTCAACACCAATGCGGGTCCTGCACTACGGTCTGCGCTCGACCCGTATTTTGATTCGGTCCAGATAGACAGGTCCAGCGCTTCTGGGAAGAGTGAAAACTCTCACAGGCCGGACGACCAAAAAAATAAGATTGCGATTGTATCCATGTCTGGTCGCTTTCCCGAATCTCCCAGTACAGAATCGTTTTGGGATCTTCTGTACAAAGGGCTCGACGTAGTCAAGGAAGTTCCATTGCGACGATGGAATGTCGACACACATGTCGACCCGTCTGGAAAGACTCGCAACAAAGGAGCGACTAAATGGGGCTGCTGGTTGGATTTCTATGATCAGTTCGATCCGAAGTTCTTCAGCATTTCGCCTAAAGAGGCCCCTCAGATGGATCCGGCTCAGCGCATGGCACTCATGTCTACATGGGAAGCAATGGAACGCGGTGGAATCGTACCGGATACCACACCTTCAACGCAACGAAATCGTATTGGTGTATTCCACGGCGTGACTAGCAACGACTGGATGGAAGTCAACACAGCCCAGAATGTCGACACTTACTTCATTACTGGCGGCAACAGAGGCTTCATCCCCGGTCGCATCAACTTCTGTTTCGAGTTCTCTGGGCCTAGCTATGCCAATGATACTGCCTGTTAGTTTTGCCCGTTGATCATCCATTGAATCACGCCTGTTTGAATTAAGCTGACTTCTTACCCGCGAATTTAGGTTCATCTAGTCTAGCCGCCATCCACCTTGCATGCAATTCGTTATGGCGAGGCGATTGCGATACTGCAGTTGCGGGAGGCACAAATATGATTTTTATGCCTGACGGTCATACCGGCCTCGACAAGGGATTTTTCCTTTCTCGAACCGGAAATTGCAGGACGTTTGACGACCAGGCAGATGGTTATTGCCGCGCCGAAGGTGTTGGTACTCTATTTCTAAAGAGGCTCGAGGATGCGATTGCTGATGGCGACCCAATACTGGGCACCATACTGGCGACACAGACGAATCATTCTTCAATGTCCGATTCTATCACACGGCCGCTCGCCCAGGCACAAATCGACAATATGCGAGCCGTTATGGACATGGCATTAGTTGACTCCAACTCAATCTCGTACGTGGAAATGCACGGTACAGGCACCCAGGTAGGGGACGCAGAGGAGATGAAGTCAGTCCTTACTTGCTTCGCTCCGAACGAGAAGACCCGCGAGAACAATCCGTTATTTATCGGCTCAGCAAAGGCAAATGTAGGCCATGGAGAAGGCGTCAGCGGCGTGACTAGTGTGATCAAGGTACTGCTCATGATGCAACACAACACCATTCCTCCGCATTGCGGCATCAAACCTGGCAGTCGGATCAATCGCAATTTCCCAGACCTGAAAGCGAGGAATGTCAACATTGCCTTTGAGCCCACATCTTGGATGAGTAAAGATAGCACAAAGCCACGAAGGGCTATGATCAACAACTTTAGTGCAGCTGGAGGCAACTCGGCTCTGTTACTAGAAGAGGCTCCTGTTATCCCGCAATCCTATGAAGGAGTCGACCCCCGCAAGAGTCACATCGTCACTGTTTCTGCACACACCGGAAAGTCTATGGTGGGCAACCTTGAGAACCTCCTTACCCAATTGCAGAATGAAGAATGCTCACTGCCGCAACTATCTTACACCACGACTGCTCGACGCTGGCATCATGCTCACAGGGTTGCGCTGACCGGGACCTCGATCTCTGACATTCAGTCATCAATTCGCAAAGCATTGGAGAATGGCAATGGAGTGACTCGACCAAAGGGGAAGGCGAACGTCGTCTTCGCCTTCACAGGTCAAGGTTCACAGTTCCTTGGGATGGGTAAGGAGCTCTATTATTCCTGCCCGAGCTTTAAGGACGACCTTGAGCGCCTTGACCGTCTAGCTCAGAAGCATGGCTTCCAGAGTTTCAGTCACATTTATGCCCCCGAAAATTCCGTGCAAAAGATCGAGAACATGTCGCCAGTCCAAGTGCAACTCGCAATCACCAGCCTGCAGATTGCATTGGGCAACTTGCTGATTTCTTGGGGTGCCCAGCCAAATACAGTCTTTGGGCACAGCCTCGGCGAATATGCCGCATTGCATTTCGCTGGCGTGCTTTCTGCCTCTGACACCATCTATCTAGTGGGAACAAGAGCCCAGTTCCTAGAAAAAGCTTGTCAACCATCCACCCATGCTATGCTCGCGGTAAGGTCTAGCACAGCCGCACTCGAGCAGATACTCCGTGATCACGCTGGCGAAGTTGCTTGTGTCAACGGTCCAAGTGATACCGTGGTGAGTGGAAAGCTCGAGGACATGCTCGCTGCACAGAACGTTCTTTCGGCCGCTGGCACCAAGTCAACTTTATTGAAACTACCGTACGCTTTCCACTCAGCGCAAGTCGACCCGTTCTTGGAGGACTTCAAGAGCGCCAGCCGTGGTGTTTCTTTCCAGTCCCCATCCATTCCCGTCCTGTCGCCCCTGACCGGAGAAGTGTTGCAAGCCGAAGATACCATCACTCCCGACTACCTCGCGAACCATTGCAGAAAAACCGTCAATCTGGTTGCAGTCTTGGAGAAAGCCCGACAGCAATCTTTGATCCGCGACAACACTATCGTGATCGAGATCGGACCCAAGCCAATTATATGCGAGATGGTTAAAGCTACTCTAGGCCACTCATTGGTATTCCCAACGTTAGATGCCAAGGGTAATGCGTGGTCCAATCTCCAAGCCGTGCTATCCTCGCTCTATACCGCTGGCTTGAATGTCAATTGGGTCGCGTATCAAGCACCCTTCAAGTCGGCACACAAAGTAATTTCTCTGCCAAGTTACGCGTGGGATCTGAAAAGTTACGATATCCCATACGAAGGCGAGTGGATTCTGCATCGACACAAAATCCATTGCGATTGTGCGGATGGTGAAAAGCAATGGGAAACAGCTAAATACGTGCCGGGACAGCACACTTTTGCGAAGAATATTCTCGTTCCAGAAGAAGCATCAGCAGTGGTCAACGGCAAGGTGAAAAAGCCTTCGAAGCTCGATCCCACTGTCGAAGCGTACCCATCAATTCAATTGACCACGGCGGTTCACAAAGTACTTTCTGAAAAGACGGAGCCCTTGGGTGCCACCCTGGTGTTTGAGACCGATCTTTCTCGCAAGGATATCAACGGCATTTCCCGTGGTCATGTAGTCGATTCAATTCCGCTTGTGACTCCATCCGTGTACGCCGATATTGCAATGCAAATCGGCAAATATGCAATGGACCGGATTCGCGCAGGCCATCATCAAGCAATTGATGGAATCGTAGATGTCTCTAATATGGTCGTCGATAAGGCTTTGGTTCCTCATAACCTCGAGCCACAATTGTTGCGCACGACCTTGAGTCTTACCTGGCCCCCCAAAGCCGCAGCAACCACCAGAAGCGGGCAAGTCAAGTTCGAAACATACTACAGTGATGGGAAGCTCGATACAGTTCATGGGTCCTGTACGGTTCGATTCAGTACCGAGTCGCAACTGAAAACTCTGCGCAGGAAGGTTCCCGAGTACCGCGCAGCTATACAGCGACTCAAAGAAAGGAGCAGCGATTTGACAAAGTTTAGTGGGAAGCGAGGATATAAGCTCATGAGTAGTTTGGCCTCGTTTCATCCAGATTACAAGCTGCTGGACGCCGTCATCTTGGACGAGGAGGCAAACGAATCTACATGCACGGTGCGCATTGACGGGTGCCAAGATCAAGGTAACTATGTGGCTCATCCAGCACACGTAGATGCCTTGATGCAATTAAGCAGTTTCAGCATGAATGCGAACGACGACACAAACATAGACGAGCATGTCTTCACGAATCACGGCTGGGGCTCACTGCAGATTTACAAAAAGCTTCAAAAGGGTGTCTCGTATGAGATATACACCAAGATGACCCAGAAGGGAGATCACGCTACTGGAGACGTTGTTGTCTTGGACGGAGATGAGGTGATAGCCTTCTTCGGGGATCTTTCAGTAAGTCTCTTTTAGCGTTCCCACGCGCGTTTGGTTTCTTGAATCCGCAGCACTGACAACATCACAGCTACGTAAAGTTCCTCGGAGGGCTTTGAAAGCAGTCTTGGAAGCGGCTTCACAGCGCGCAGCCCGCCATGCCGGCAAAGCCGACCTAAGTCCAGTTCCTATCATTCCTCAGGTTACTTTCAAGCACACCAATGGTGCAAGCAGCCCAACTTCATCGGATTCTGAGGGCCGAAACTTCCACGACTCGGCCATTGGAACACCAATGGAGGAGAAGCCCGCTTACATCTTCGAGAAGGCGCTAAAGATCATTGCCGAGGAAAGCGGAATTGCCGAGGACGATCTGACTGACGATACCGCTTTTGCAGATGCAGGAGTCGATTCGTTGTGCTCTCTTGTCATTGGCAGTCGTCTTCGGGAAGAGCTCGATATGGATTTGGACCCTGATTTCTCTCTGTTCGAATCCGTCACCACCGTTGGCGAACTTCGGGGGATGTTCACGGGCAGTGAAAAAGATGCTCCTGATGAGTCCGAAATTAAATCTTCCGAGGCCACCCCAATAGAGACCGGTGATAAGCCGCTGGAGCTCGTGCCGATTTGCCGTCCGACGAACTCGGTAATGCTCCAGGGCACCCCGAAGACTGCTCGAAGAACGCTATTCCTCCTCCCAGATGGCAGTGGCTCCGCGACCTCCTACACCGGAATCCCCAGAGTGTCCTCGGACATCGCCCTCGTTGGTCTGATCTGCCCATACAGTCGAGATGCCCAGAACATGAATTGCACTCATGGCGCTATGATGGAAAGCTTTGTCACAGAAATTCGGCGTCGCCAACCAAAGGGGCCATACCATGTTGGCGGTTGGTCTTCTGGGGGTGCGTTTGCGTTCATGGTGGCTGAGCTCCTCATCAACCAAGGCGAGGAAGTTCACTCCATCGTTGTCATTGATGCTCCAGTTCCGCAACCTATGGAAAAGCTACCGTACGAATTCTACGACTACTGCAATTCTCTGGGACTTTTCCCCGGGCAAGGTGGGGAAGGGTCCGACTCTGGCGCTCCGGATTATCTGATCCCTCATTTCGTTGCAGTTGTGGATGTGACCATGGGATACAGATCATCACCACTAAAGACCCATCGTATGCCTAAACTCGGATTGATATGGGCCTCCGACACTGTGCTAGATGAAGCAAAAGCCCCGAAGATGAAGGGTATGCACTTTATGGTCAATAAACGCACTAACTTTGGGCCTGATGGCTGGGATGAAGTGCTACCAGGTGGGGAACATGAGATCATTGTCGCCGAAGGCGCTAATCACTTTACTTTGATGGTAAGCAACCCGAAATGACCGTTACAGAGTCTTTGCTGACGTTTGCATAGCGCCCACCCTACGTGGATCTTGTGCGAGAAATCATTAACCGCGTTGTTGGAGAACAGGAGTGAGAAAGGCGGGTTTGGTCATGGAGATTGCTAAGAGGGTGACGCAACAAGTCAAGCAAAGAACTTCTATGAGGCATGCGTCAACAAAAATCATGGACTGGGGATGGCTAGAATTCCAATTCCGATTCTGATTTTTTTTTTCTTTTTTGTTCCCTTTGTTTATCTTGTTGTCCGTTTGTAACTCTGCTCATTTTGGATATGAACGTAGCCATTTGGTAGTATACCATGTACTAGTTAACTATGCTATGAAGAAGACTTTTGTTTATTGTATCTGTAGTGTGATTTCCTAGGCAACGTTCATAACAGGTCTTAAAGCCACGCAACTGCACTATGGCTGTTCTTGGTGAGTCTCTATGGAGTGTAGGAGTAAGCGTGGAGCGTTCTTCATAATAGCCAAAAAATCAATGAGAGTGGCATTTTTCATCGGCAACTAGTATAGCTGCTCTATTTCTTGGCATTTTCAACATTTTTCTATTGAATTGTTTGATATAATTAGGATGTAAGCATATGGCCATTATGCTTTTGAACACATGTAACGAATCGAAACCCAGGACAATGTTTAATCACACATAGAAGCTGCAACAATGATGGTAAAAGACACTGCACGAACCAAGGCAATAAAGTATTACCAAGACCATTGTTATTGATTTTGCAGCTGCGACTAACGATATCTATAGACTTTTATGCGCTGAATGACGGTCGTCCGATGATAAGATCGGTTAAATCAATAACACAACAGCACGCAGCTTATGGAAATGGAACAGTAACTGCGAGAGATAAAAAAATCAGATCCCGAAGTGTGAAACGAGTAACGAAGGACTGATTATGCTTCGCACTCATGGCTGTGCCAGCGACATGCTTAATCCGCGAAGGGGCCCTTCGCAATCATCGCACCAAGCCCATCTCTCCACGTCTTGACCCTCAGCTTTGAGGGTCCAGCACCAATCTCCTTGAGTTCCTTCGCTGGGACATTGTCGAGTTGCTCGAACACTTCATCCTCGTAGTCGATGAGCGACATGGCCTGAACATTCTTGGGGGCCTGGTCCTTGTTTTTGCGCGTATACTCGGTCTCGACGAACGGTGGCACAATCTCAATCACACAGACCGGAGAGTCCTTGAGTTGCTGGCGCAACGAGACGAGAAAGTAATGCAGGCCTGCTTTGCACGCATTGTACACCGGGAAGAAGGGAATTGGCACGTAGGCCAAACCAGACGTGGTAATGAGGAAGTGCGATGCCGCGTCCTCTCCACGGGCGATGAATCGAGGAATTGTGTGACGTGCAATGATGGCCGCAGAAGTTAAATTGGTAGTTACTTCGAGCGTGAGCTCAGCATCAGTGCAGGATGTGATGTCTTTGACCGAGAAACGCGTGGCCATGCCGCTGTTGATCCACACGGTATCGATGTCAGGGTAGGTCGTGAAGAGGGTGTCGAGGTGTTTTGGGATTGCGGCAAGATCGCTGACGTCCATTGCGTAGGTCTCGAGACCTTCGGCCTTGAGCGCATCAAGACGAGCTTGTCGCCGCCCGGTGACAATGACTTTTTTGCCTTGTCCAAGGAGACGCTTAGCGGCAGACTCTCCAAGACCGGATGTGGCGCCGAGAAGGAGGATAGTGTTGAAAGGTGCCATTTTTTTGCGTTTTTCGAGTGAAATGCGTAATTCAATGATGGTACTGTTGGATCTTTCAATTGTTTAACGTCGCCGATGTCTATGAGGCACCTAGAGTATTGAATAGAGAGCAGTCGCCCCGCAGAGCTCGGTGATACGAGACGTATTACGTCAATATGCTTGGCTACTAGGTTGAAGTTGTCGGGAACAAAAGAATTTACTCAGTTTCTATGTTGATACCAAGATGCCGATACACTAATTCGGAAGCCTACGAAGTTACACATAACCTGTGGCTTATTGACCGACTTTCGCGTAACTATGTACCGGACCCCGGAACCCGAGACGCGCGTTCGCACCACATTTGGATTTTTTTTTTCTTTGCGCGAGGCCACATCAGCCACCGCCGTAAGTTTTGTCGCATAGTATCGTACGCATGCTTGGTCCAAACAGCCATGTCAACGTCTCTCATTCCTCCTTTCCCGCCTGCAGCTCTTCCGCGCCGATCACCGGCGCACCAATAGCATTTGCAATGATGGAAGCTCCGATATGCATACCCACAAGATGGATAATTCCAATTGTTCCATCTTTCCCCAACACATCAATACAAGTTTCCCAGTACTGAAGAGGCAGTGGGCCTGGTGTGGTTACCAGATACGTGACTGCATCATACGCCGCGCTTCCGGCTGGAGTCAGGTCGGCAGGTTTCGTGCCCTCGATAATAGACTTCACTTGTTCAGGCGCCAAGGCTTTGGTTTGGCGGGATAGCCAAGCAATCTCCCCTCTCCCTCCATAGTGAGCTGCCACTGCTAACTTGGCGGTTTCCTTGGCTTCCGCCGGGACCTGGAGAGCATCGATCTCTTCGGTGAGCTTTGCGTATGCAGGCGCAATTGTACCGTCTCGAACCAGGTATGGGAACCCCCCGAGTGTCGTTGTCTTGTTTGGGTCTTTATGAGCCCCAGATAGCCATCTTACGTATCGATCGAAGCGTTCGTTTGCCTGAACCATTGTTGCTGCTAATTGCTCGTTTCCGATTCCGGTTGTTGCTTTTGAAGTGACGTATTGGGTCTTCGCTCGTGCTATTGGCTTATCATATAGTTCCACGTTCAGCGGGCTCGAAGGATGGGCGGTTATACCGAACCCCGAGCGTCCGATATACGCAACCGCAAGGAGCGACCTGTCTCGTCTCCACAGAGGAAGCTCTCGACCAAGTGCCACATTTGGTTTTTGCTGTTTATACCATAGGTATCTACCGTCTGTATCGAACGTGATGAAACATGATTCTCTGTGAAAATTTTAACAAGCGACGCGCGCACCATTTACAGGATTGATGGGATTGGCTGAGTGAAATCAGCTTTCTTGCAGCTGGCTGTCTGAACAACGGCGATAAAACAACTACCTGGAGGCCATCTCTTCCAGCTTGTTGCATTCCAACATAGCGCAATTTTCAGTTGTGGTTAGATTATGTGATGTTAGAAGTCAGCTAGCGGCGGGAGCGCAAAGGCAGTGGAGATTAGGTGCTTTAGGGAACTAGAAGAGTCAAATTGAAAAAGATTCCATGAAAACTATATCTTCTACTACCGATCTCAAACCAACAAACAGGGCTAGTAGTCCAGATCTCCTCAAAAATCTTCCCCCCGTTCCTGCATAGCTTGCTCTGCCACATCTATGCAGTCATATGCCCACATCCAATCCACGATCGCGGGCGGACTCACTTGCATCTGTCAGTGTCACGTTGAAAAGGGAAGACGAATGCTCCAAACTTACATTCGGGTAGCTGATCTGGGGGCAGGACGCCTCTCACAGCCGCCTGTAGCTCGGTTGAGACCTCAAAAGCAGTACTGTCGCGGCGCGACAGGTACACCATGGCGCTGGCTCTCGGCTTGCGCAAGTTCTCCCAGATTTCCAAGCGGGATTCAATTTGCTCACGTTGGTCGACATTCCTCAACACTACGCCCAACACGGCCGCGTCCTCCATAGCGCTAGCAGCTCCCTGACCGTAGGAAGGCATCATGGGATGACAAGCATCACCCAGGAGAATAAGTCTGTTCTTGTGAAATCGGGGTAGCGGCTTGCGGTGAGCCGTCTTACGAAGATAAAACGAATTCTCTGGAGCTGCTCGAATCAACTGTGGGATGGGCTCTTTGTATGACTTGAGACATTCAAGCGCCAGCTGGCGGATCTCTGGGTTGGTCCAGGTCTTCGTGTCATCGACTTGTCGGTAGACGTACACGCCAAAGTTCTGAATCTCATCACTGTAGCGGGATCGTCTTGTTAATACTGCCATTGAACTCATTGCGTCCTAGTTCCGATGCGTACTTACTTCCGGCAGGCCGAGCGAAAGAGGCCAACTGATTTGTCCTCACCAAAATAGTAGCTCATACGCCACGGGCTGTCTCGGGCCATGTTCATACACGCTGGATGGTCTTTCAGGTTTTTGGAGGCGAAGACAAATCGAATGCTGGCTGCTTTTGGCGTCTCTGCTGGCCGTACTTCTCCCACAACCTCAGCATGGGCTGTGGATCGCACACCATCTGCCGCGATGACCAGGTCCGCCGTGTGCACCTGACCAGCAATAGTCGTCACGCTTGCCGTAGTTGCGTCGAAAGAGGCCACTTTCACACCTTCGATAATCTTCACTGGCACGCCAGTTCCCTCGGTCGAAATTGCTAGATTCCACAAGGCACGGTGGAGATCGGCTCGATGAATAAATCCGCTGGGGGCTCCATAGCGGTCCTCGACCGTTCCTGGCGGTGGAACCCATAGAGATCTCCAGGCTGGTGTCGTGGGGTCGACATCTCCTACGAAGCCGTCGATGCCGACCCATGGAGTGAAACCAGCCTTTTCGAGGTCAAGACCCAGTCTTCGAAGGATTTTGGAGGCATTGGGCGTCGAGCTCAGAGCATATCCATCCTCAGTTTTGTCGACGGCTTTCTCGAGCATAACCACTCTATGGCCGCAACGGCGAAGCGCGAGTGCGGCGGTGAGGCCACCAATGCCAGCGCCAACGATGATGATGTCCAAGGGCATGATGGGATGAGTAGTGATGGTTCGTGTGTTGTGCCCCAGCCCTAGTTAGTGCTGGGCTGCACATGTCTTCCAATGTAAAAGCAGCGTTAGTCCACCGGATTGCTCGGTGTTGCAACATGTGTGTGTCGGGCAGTTGGACGGGGTCGGGGAGTCGGGGCTCGGTCGAGGTTGAAAAGGGTGTGCTCTATCAAGCTGCGTGTGGGAGTGATTTGCTGTGAATCCATAGCATTCATTGCCACCTATCGCCATCATGTCGCGAATCCCCCCCACACCGCGCCACGAGCTCAACGCGGAGCAACAGAAGGTGCACGACCATTTTGCAGCATTCACTTCGCGGGCGTACGGCGCGAATGGAGAAAAGTTCACCTACCAGGACGAGCGGGGCGCCTTCATCGGTGGCTTCCCGCTGTACGTGCAGCATCCGCGAATCGCCTTGGCGCATAATCAGCTCGCCGTCGCCGTCAACCGTATCGCCATTCCCGAGCGGGTCAGGAACACGGTGACGCTGGCTGTGGCGGGGCATTTCCAAGCTGCAAGTGAGATGTCGAGCCAGGGCAAGCGGTAAGCGAGAACGTGTGAAGAAGACGCTCAAGGGGGCCATCGGCTAACGTAGCTGATCTCGGTGGTGGCAGATACGCCAAGAACGGCATATTGACGGACTCAGAGGCGCAGGCGTTGATGGCAGGGAACAAACCCGAGTCGCTGACCGGTTCGTGCAGCGCCAGCGTGGCCCTCGATGTTACCACGCACCTGCTTTCCATATCGGGCCGCCTGCCAGATGAGTTATGGGATTCTTGCATCGAGGCAGTAGGCGAGGACGCCTTTTTTGGCCTTCTCCATTCCCTTGCCTTTTACGCGTGGTTGTGTGTCGGAGTCAACGCTCTAGACGTTCCCGTCCCCGCTTAAACGTTTCTTACCGTACTTGGTGCGTGGTAGTTAAGGAATAGCAATGGCAAGCATGGCCTAGCACCACTACCCCTGTCACTCAGCACTTGAGCAGCAGCAGCCTTAGTCAATATAGGAAGAATGGATTGATAAAACCATCTGGTATCTTAAGATAAATCACTTGCGAGATTTCGTAAAAATTTGGAGCGAGTGATCTTCTGGATTGGACGACAAGAAGTTTATGTTTACTAATGAAGCATCTGCGCGGATTGTCGAGCAGCAACGTGAGAAATGAGCGTAGGGAGAGAAAGAGGCAAATCGTAGAATAACCTCAGGATAAATAAACGTCTAAAAGTGTATTTCCTCTAATCTTCAGCATCTCGGTGATTCATAGAGCACTTTGCGTTTTTCTTTCTCACTTTTTTTTTTTCTTTTTTTTTTTAAAAAAATGACACTTATCGGGGATGTGAGATCAGAGGGAAAATATTGACCGCAACTGAAGGGCCACCCGCATTACCAAAGCCTCTCCATTTATCAATGATGACTATTGATCGTCGCTATACTAGCTGAATTAATAGAGGTATCTACTTTGTCACTACTATTTTATTGAAACAGACGAGGATAATAACCATGAGGAGACGTTCCTGAAGGATGAAAATATACATCATCAAGACGAAGCCATTTCAACCCTCTTACTGTATTACTGTCAACTAATCCACGCAAGAGGTAATGGAAGCAGGGACGTGTAGCAATGGATCCAATCTTACTTCGGAAGTACATTGAAACGTTGCAAACAACTCTAAGTGCACGAATAAGAAGCTATATATGAGAATATCACCAATCATTTGGTATTCAGACTTATGTTTTAGCGGGGGGATTCTACCTCACTAAAATAATGCAATATATATATGAAAAAGATCGGAACCTCATGTATAGTTTTTGAATGTAAACTAAGTAGGACAGGGTATTTGTAACTTTCTGAGTCAACAATGCATGCACCAGGACAGCGACGTGCACGTAAATGAAGAATCATTGGATATTTCAGTGAAAAATGCAGGGTAGGATTTATGGTTTTGTGTACATTTTCTCTGCTCCTCTAGCTACCGAAGAGATGGGCCTGTTCCGACCATTGTCGAAAATATAGACATTTTAAGGATTGACCCGCCGAATCCTGCAGCCAACCGCATTCTCGCCACTTGTCCAACAACCCAAGCTATACCTCCTGGATGGTTTTTCCTTAGGGGGTTTCGAAAACAATCGAGACAGTCTGCTGTGTCTCGCAGACTTGCTGGCACAATTCTCGTGGACTAAAACATACAATCAATCGTCAGATCCGTACTAGAGTTTTTAAAGTGTATGACTATATGGTTCACTCACCGGATATGTTCAGGGTGTTCGTGGAACTCCGTGGCGCTCTCAGCAGAGTCAAGTTCAACGCACGCGGCCAGATCCCAACCCTTGGCCATGTGCTCGTATGCCCCGAGTGGGCGACCAGCTTTCAGGCTCCGAACACCTGTTATCACTGTTAGAGAAATGATAGAGGTCGAATGCCTCGCTCGCGCGCATCAAGATACTCACAAGGGACCTTGTCGGGCATGGTCTTGCTGATGTCAAGCCACTCCTGGATGATTGCGGGATCCGCATCAGCCTTGAACTTGAAGAAAGCTACTTGGAAGACAGGCATGTTTGGAATAAGTGCGAAGATCTTTTTGGATTGTTGTTCTGAGAAGGTGATTGTAGTGAGGTTGATATGACACTAGAAGGTGGTGACAGAAAGCACTAATAAAGGTCCTCGATCATCGCAAGGATTGATGTCAATCACCCGCAGAACGGAAAACGAAGTAATCCTCGGTGCTCGGGTACCGATTTTGTATTGATAATGGTGAACCAGCGTAGTATTCGTACATACGACTTTCCAACTGGTATTTCTGGCACCACCGAGTCGGCATCTCCTCTCCCGCATCGAAATGCGGAGCGAGCTGTCGGGAGACGTGAAATGTTTTGTGACACTCAGCTAACTATAGACACCCGCAGCATACGTCCAATAATTGATCACAAGAGTGAGCGAAAGAGGATCTTGGCAACTCCGACGGCGCTTTCAGCTCGACGCTGGGGCGAACCCGAAATGTTAGTCTCTCGGCCTCTGTGTGTATATGGCACCCGACCATGGGCATACGAAAGTTAGCACGACCTTAATAGCACGACCTTAATATATTCTGTGCGACTTAATTCTCATCTTTACCCCTCACCCCCACCCCTCGCGACTGTTAAAATACTGGGGAGGGGTTACGTAGGTGTCGGGGGTAAATCGTAAGCTAACGACGTAAGCTAACAACGTAAGCTAACCCAACCTTAACCCAACCCCTACCCATTTGGCCAGCCTAGGCCGTACCGTTGCGTTCCGAATTTAGAAGGTTAGACTAGCACTCTACATTTCTGCAGCTCTAAGTGGATACTGCGTAGGTGGTACCGAGCATGATACGACGGACCTTCGTTTTTGAAGAACACATGAAACGGGACCTCATTTCAGCTCATAAATAAGTGCTCATAGCATCTCTTGACATCAATTGAGAGTTCGACGAGATCGCTCAGGTTGCGACTCAAATTTATCAACATGGAAGAGCCGGGCACTAGAAACATTGAGCCTGAAATTTGGATGAGCCAGCTCGTTCGCAACGCAAGTACAGACCGCGATTCCGAACCCTCACTTCCTGTGACTAACTGTATAGCCCTGCTCCGCAGATTCAAATAGTGGCATGTCTTCGTTGGCTGTGCGAATTCAATATCCTCCCTTGCATCCCCCAGCAGCAACCCGTTTCCTATGAAGATCTATCGCAACTTGTTCTCGTGCCACAAGGCCATCTGCGCAGAATATGCCGCATGCTCATCGCTGCAGAGTTCTTGGAAGAGACTGCAACGACTCACGTTGGGCATACGGCCTTGTCCTATGCATTTGTCAACAATTTCGCGCTATCTGATGGCCTTGCATTCTTGACGGAAACCATTGTACCTGCGTCATTGAAGATGGTGGAAGCTAGCAAATCATTAGACAAGGCTCAACGGCCTCCGTACAGTGCTGCGTTTGGCACGTCAACATCGTTCACGGATCAGGCTCTGCCCCACGGTAGAGTGTCACGCCAATTCGATCATTTTATGAAATGTATCGCAAACGACACGGGTGATGGGCTGCTTAGCATTTTGGGGCGGCTGAAGATAAACGAAGGCAAGGAATCTCTAGTTGTGGATGTGAGCGGAAACTTCTTCTAGGACATTGACGTCGTGCTCTTGCTAATGATTCGCGCAGGTCGAGTGTACTTCCCTGACCATCGTTCGAACTCTTGCTGTTCTTCATCCGAGGCTCTCCTTCGTAGCTCAATTCGTCAAAGAAGTCCCGCCAACAGACGGCAAAACTATACCCGAATCAGTGGCTGCACGCATTCAATGCTCTCGCCAACCCAATCCTGAAAACCAGCCGATCCGTAACGCATCCACCTATATTTTGTTTTTGCAATCTCCGGAGGCAAATGATGCTGCCGTTTCGCGCCAGGTAGTCAACTGCATTCAAGCGCATGCTGAAATCCTGCGGTGCAACTCCGATGCGAAGCTGGTGATCTTGGCGGCTACGAGTCCTGCGGCTGGGGTGGACTGGCACAAGCATGTGGCTCACATGTGCCGCTTCCAATTGTCGCATGGCGTACCGCTGGACAGCCTCGAGCTGCGTGGCATACTCGACAAAGCTCTACGAAATGTCACAGGGTTGTACCTGGCAGGGTCGACCGTCTCAGAAAATGGCGACTTCTGTACATATGAGATAGCTTCTCAAGGGCTTGCATAGTCGCCAACCGGGGGTGCTATCGCGCAGAGAACGGCTTAACTTTGGGACTTTCGTGGTAGACCCGACGCCGTATACCTCTACCGCACTATACCAAAATTCCGGAATATTAGGAGGTCGTTTTTTCGTATAATGGGATCTAAAACGGCACGACGATGACGCTATTGAACCTAATCACTCGCATCTTGGAGCGTGTGGCTGTAAGGTGCTCGTAATGACTGATGATCTTAGCTTGGCATGGCAAAACTTCAACGAGATATTCAGGGGACTTACTAGATTTGTAATAACAGCTTTAAAAAATCTAGGATCTGTAATACTTGGCTCGCGAGTCCGTCACGTGACTCCTGATAATTTGACCTCCCTTACATGTACCCTGCATTTCGGGGATGCTCGCTATCGCATCCAGCACCAAAGGGTCCAGCTGCAGCGGGGCTTCTTCTTTCGTCACTTATGATACGAGGTGAGCCAGTTTGGTAGCACAAGAGCAGCTTACCTGCGTAAATACGCCGAACATACAGCAGAACCCGCAGCTTCGCAGTACATATACGGTCGGTTATTATAAATCAGCATATCGCAAGAGCGGAAGAGCGGATCAGTCTAAGTGGCGGACAGTCCCACCTTTTTGGTCCGTACGAATACGGACATATTGCCAAGGAGCACCAAGATCCCACTTGGAGTAAGCGGTGGACCCTGAATCGTCCGGTTAATCTACCATCACTGATCAGCTCCGTATATGCAGTTATCTTCTCGTAAGCTCCACGTGAGATAAGGGCAATTATCTCCCGGTACTCTAGAACGACTTTATCTTAAGCTGATGTCTCGCTACTCGTGTTGGTGAGCAGCTATTTGGAGGCAATGATGCAAATTGATGCCCCAAATGATGGCCAATGAGGGGATAAAGTAACGAATACGGTCAGCAAGGGAACCTGCATCTTGGCCTATCAAGTGTAGCGAGAAGAGCCCCATCTTCATCTTTACCATTTCATCTTCTGCCTTCTGGTATCTTCCCTCTGCAGTATTCCGTGGGAGATCGGGAAGGTCAGCCGGCTAGTCTATGCTGTAACATCATCATACTCACTCTCTATGCTTTGGCTACTTTCGCTGACTTGGAATTTGACAGATCCCAGATCCTGAGGAGGACTCTATTGCGAGATTGTTAGGCGTCCATTTTGAGTAGGGTCTTGCGGAGTTATCGCGTGTTAAACGGGGTGCCTAGGGTGCTTTGGTGGGGTGATGATTGATCCAACACCGGGCCGTCCGAGCGCATGGCGGGGGTAAGCGCCGATACGAAATACCTGGACCGTTTGCCTCACCCACTGTCACCTACCAATTCCAGTAAATGTTCTCAGAATTACTACAATTGCATGAATGAGTTGATGAATTTCCTGGAGAGAGTTACAATTAGCTTTGGTGATTCGTCTATTATCAGCATTGGTTTTTAGGTTTTCTTTCCCGCTCAAGTTGTTGTGCTATCATGGGTCGCCTCAATATGGGGCGCCTCAATCCGAGGCTTTCGGGCCAAAAAGAATCAGCTCCCCTCGTACAGTCAGACCTTGAGTTGTGGCACCAGAACGGCGAGGAACAACGGTTTGCGAGATACGAACGGCTGGACCTGTAAGCCACCTCAATGGCGAGGTTTTGGATGAGAGTGATCAATTTAAGTACATG
>KZ805347.1:3495-54232 GCA_003073855.1 Periconia macrospinosa | reverse complement strand
GAGGCCATGGATAGCATGGTGGAATGTGCATGCAGCCAGGATATCCATGTATTGTTCCTCCTCGGCCTATGCACCTCGAAGGTCATGTCGTACTATATGGTAGCTACACAACGTGGGCATCTGCAGAGTGCACAACGAGCTGGCGACTCGTGCAGCCCGAATCAACACCAACACCCGCAGCCAGAGACGGAAGATGGCGACACTGAAGCCAAGATAATGTCAGCTCGCATGGTCCTCGGCGAGCTCCATCGCATCCAGCGACTCTTGGCTCGATTGTCTGATCGCCTGAAACGGAAAGAGCCAAAAGATGATCCGGCCAATAGTTCTACCGATTTAGATTTTGCAAAAAACGACCTAGAAACTCCATTCACTCGCTTAATGCTTGAGCAGCTGGACCACAGCTTGCGAGCACACCTTCGTTACGTTTTTACATGCATGTCACGAGTGGCTCAGCGTGCGTAACGCTGATACCCCGTCGACGCGGAGAACATGATGCAGTCTTGACTGCACAGAGTGAAAACGAGATGACATCTTTTTTTTAGATAAATTTGATACATCATCAGATAGCTTCAGAAGCTGATATACAACACCCTCTCCATGCTTTCGCTTATTTTGTTTTCTTTTCCCAAAACAGGGTTGCCTCGGAAGTGACAAATGCGGAACCTATAGATCGTTCCTCAAGAACATGTAACTGGTCTTCCATGCGAAATGTGCTCTCGGTGTTCAGTGAACAGATTGTGTCCGAGCAAAGCCCCGAGTGGGTTCACAGTGTCGGCAACTGACACCAATCAGCTCGGACGTGCCCGGACACTGCACGTGGATGTCCCGACTCCATCACGTGAAGCCTTTTGCTCTGTTGGATATGAAATAACCTTGAACGTCTGCCTTGATGTTTTCACTTCAGTTCACCATGGCAGATCCTTCCAACAGTCCCCACGTTCTCATCATCGGAGCAGGCTTAGCTGGTCTTGCTCTGGCGCAGGCATTGAGAGCTCGAAACTACACCTTCCAAGTGTTTGATCGGGATGTGTCTGAAGTGACTCGAACTCAGGGATGGTGTATAACACTTCATGGCGAGTACGAGTGTCCAGCTTGTGAAGTTACTCTTTACAAATGGCGAGCTGTAGATCTGACGATAATCTCACAGTTTGCTCGACAGCTTCGCTCGGTACTTCCCCAGCGACATGCCCGATATAGATGCAGTGGACCATCTCTATGAAACAGGCATTGTAACCAGCAGCGCCGTTTACCACGCTTCGAAGAATCACCTCAAAGAACTCGTTCGATTCGGACCCAGGCTCGGGCATCGCCAAATTCGTGCCAACCGTGGTAAACTCAGGAACTGGTTAATGACCAACGTATCTATCGAATGGGGGAAGAAGTTTGTCAGATACGAAGAAGATGCCAGCGGAGTTACTGCTTTTTTCGAAGACGGATCTCAATTCCACGGTGACATCATCATCGGTGCAGACGGAATACACAGTCGAGTGCGAGCACAACTACTTCCCGAGGTCCATCCTAGCTTTTTGCCCATGGGCGCCTTCTGCGGGGAGCTAGAAGCACCCAAAGAGCAATACGAGCGCTGGATGAAGCTGGGAACTTCATGGGCTTCTGCCTTTTCCGATGACTTGCGCGTGACGTACCTCGTGAGTAGTATTGCGGAAGACCGCGAGAAAGCCAAGCTGTATTGGCTCTTCGGGTGGCAAGACGAGGACGCTCTGAAAGAGGATTTCTGGACATCTAATGCTTCTCGTGAAGAAATGCACCAATTCATGCTTTCAAAGTTGAGCAAGCTGCATCCACAGATTGTTGAGCCCTTCCAAGCAACTCCCGTTGAAGGCATGGTACTACCCCCGCTCCGCCTCTGCGATATGCTGCCACCAATACTGCCCCCCGGTCCTATCTCCTTGATCGGAGATGCGGTACACTCCATGACGCCTTGTAAGTATCTCTTATCACGACTCAGTACGCTTGCAAGGGAAAAGCTAACATGGAGGCTCGCAGTTCGTGGACAGGGAGGCAATGTTGCCATGGCAGATGGCATCAGTCTAGCGCGATTGCTTCATGAAAGAGAAGCAGATCAGAGTCTGTCAGATGTTTTGAGGCTTTATGAAGAAGAGATGAGGCCCCGAGCCACGGCCGCGGTACTAGAGTCTCGAGGAGGTGCTTACGAGGCGAATGCGCGAAACAAAACGAAGCCAACGGCCTCA
This sequence comes from Periconia macrospinosa, assembly GCA_003073855.1. Classification (NCBI taxonomy): domain Eukaryota; kingdom Fungi; phylum Ascomycota; class Dothideomycetes; order Pleosporales; family Periconiaceae; genus Periconia; species Periconia macrospinosa. Next base: position 52,022 of record KZ805347.1, on the reverse strand, counting down.
TGATGTCTTGTAGTCGATGTAGAGTTTCCAATGAACTGGATAAAAGCTGAAGATTTCTGGCATTTCATGATTGATACTCGCATCCTTGCGCGGGGTGAACTCTGCAGCACCATGGAGGTATGATTATCTATAGCCTGCGAGGTCTTCACACCAGATTATATGACAGACAGGTGCCTCACGAGATACTCAATGAGTCGCAGTGTGTGTGCGTGTGTTGTAGATGATATGCAATAGAGTTGCTTTTATGGGCTTAGATTCTTCCCTCTTTTTGAGTGATTGCTAGCATATAACTAGACACAATAAAGCAAACACCCCGCATGTACACATTAGAGCCCCCTCTCTCAATATCTGAATACACCAACTTCTTCTTTCTCACCACATTTCTTGGTACAATTTAAATCCCCCTGCAAGCCCGAAATCGCTCCAGCGCGCTGTTACTATTTGCGAACATTCCCCATCCCCGCAGAGCCATACTTTCTATCCGCGCGCGTTTCCAACCCAAGCACCAACTATTTACCCCACAACACCAGCAACAGTCAACAAACCCAGAATCGCTCCCACAATAGGAAACAAAGTACGAGCAATATTCAATTTCCGCCACCTGCGAACCAGATTCTGAGCATGAGCCAGATCCGTCGGACCACCCGATCGATCCTTCTCAATCTCCAGGAAAATACCACTATTCACGCGGAGAATGAACAACCACGTGAACGGTATCATGGACATGGTGAGCACGCCAGACGACGCGTACAGCGCGAGGGTTTTCCCTCGCTCGCGGGCCGCCCAAGCGGCCGACCAGTAGATGAGACCGCTGGTCACGGCTAGCTTAGGCCCCAATTTGTGGCCAGAATTGAAGACGAAATGCCACTGTCGCAGAAGGAGTGACGCATCTGGCGGGGTTGTGGCCAGAATCATGGGCACGGCCAACATGGATACCAGGTTCATTCCGCCTGTTTTTCTCGTGCGTGAGAATTGTCATTCGACGATCTCAGTACCATGACGTGCTTACTTACCTGCGAGAAAAGCCGACGTAAAGGCGGCGACGGAGCCGAGCGTGCTATCCAAGGATGCCATTATGGTAGATTCTGAGTGCAGGAGGGTGGTTTAGTTGTGAATGTGAGGAGTGATTCAACAAACGTCTGGTACTGTGTGTGTGTGTGGTCGCAAGTCAATGAATGGGCGACGAATCTACGAGCTCATGATTATTCACGAATCGGTTGCCGAATGCCGGATGCACGCGGGCATTTTAGAACCATTACTTCGTGTCGGTGTGGGGGTGTGTCGGATATGCGATTGTCATGTCGGCATGTTCTAGCATAGCTATGTACAATGTGCTGACACTGCCATGTACCGATGGCCGAGCTGCCCGACACCGAGACCACGGTGCCATGCACGACAATACAACAAGCATCTCACGTGGGCTTACGCGCAATCGGGGCTTCTAGACTTTCAAAATTTGGCAAATGCTTGCGCGAGATAAGCATGTATTGCATATGCACGCTGATTACATAGAAGCCAGGTCCAGGCACAGGATAGTAGTTACACAACATGTTCCTTCGTGTGGAACCCCGAACCATTCTGGCCCTTCCTAGCACATGTGAAGAGAAATACGTTGGTGCAATGTCCATTTGTGAACTAACGTAGTGTCTACGTTACTTTTATCAAGTTTTGTTTTCCCCTAGGATAAATTATAGTACGTTAGTATACCCTCTAGATAGCAAAACTTACTTTCTTTTACATGAGGGGGGAATCTATAATGCCTTTCTGGGACCGGGAAAGCGAAAGGCTTATGCTGATGATAGCCTTGAAAAGCAGTCATCCTGATGTTGCATGCTGACGGGAATGATTATTCATTCTAGTTGGAATGCATGGTTAAGCGCTCAAGTGCTACGTACATTTTTCTGGGGTGACGTGAGCCAAAGCAGGCAGCACGCCTGAGGCCACACTCGTCACCATCTTTATTATTGAAGTCAATTGCACTATCCAAGTTCTGTTCAAAATATCACTGCGTGATAGGGTAATGAGAGGATGGTTGAAATAGTTAATTAATTTCTTCCGGCTAGGTTACAGTACTTATTGCCGCTATATTGATAAGCTAGCTACCCTAGTACTTATTACCCCTTTATTAACAACTTCCTCTGCCTCTGGAATATTTTGCTAGCTCAAATGTTACGCTATCGAACTCTGGGTGGGCAAAATTGTAAATTTTTGAATGGTTTGCTGTGGAGTCAAAAGTTTCAAATAGTCGGATGCGGGATCGAAAAGTTACTTCTAACAATCAAGATAACATGAATCAGGCCTCTCGGCAATTTTGTGACCAAATCTTCAATTTATCTGTGCTGTGATGACCTTCACTCGATATGCAATGCATAGAGTTACTCAACGGAGTATACTAGTTTAGCGCCGCTAACTAAACCTTTGCGAAGCTTATCTATACCATCTAACACTCCTTGCCATGAACCTTGTCCGAGCTGTATAGGATGCGGTTTTATTAATTTGCTCTCCAGTAGTTTCTCCGCCAGCTCGAAAAATTTCCTTGCAAACGCGACATCCTCTGGCTTGGCAGGAGTATGCACACCGAACTTTGTAAAAGGCTCTCCAAAGGAGGTGTAGCCCAAGAGTTTCTTGGTCTTTATTTCTGGACGAGAGTACTTGACCGGCAGGACGCAAGCGATTGCGCCACCACGACTAGAAATGCTGGCCTCGCAGATGGCGGCACTTGAGCTCGAGCTTATGCAATCAAAGACGTGTTGGAGGTTGTCAGAAGTATAGTCACGAATATCCTGGGCGCAAGTTGTGGTGCGGTAGTCGAATGCCTTCTCGGCGCCGCGGGAAACAACCAGATCGAAATTGTGCGGGGAGCAAATAGCGAGAACCCGGAAACCTGATAAGCGAGCGAACTGAATTGCAAGAGTGCCCGTAGAAGTACTTGCACCATAAATGAGTGCCCATTGAGGAGGGTCCGCCGCTGAAGGGATCACTTCAATCGACGAGTCAGGCAGAGGAAGGCCTAAAAATTGATATAGTCCTTGTGCACATGTGTTCACGGCTTGCGGAAGTGCTGCAGCTTCGGTATCGCTAAGGAATGGTGGGACTCGCAGACCCAAGTCTCCTTTGGAGAGCGCGTACTCGCCAAAGGCACCTGTGACATTTTCCAGGTCAGCTCACGATAAAAACGATAGCAGCAGCATTGAATCTAGTCCCACCTTCTTCATGTCGACCAGAGTTGCCACCGTGTGAGAGCGTGGCTATGCGATCCCCTTTCTTCCATGGCCTACTGACATTGCAGCCAACTTCTTCAATAGTGCCGCCTGGAGGAAGCAATTAGGCATGTCATCAGATGTGTAAAATCACTCAGCAGAGTGGCTCACAAAGATCGATCCCAACCGTCTCTCCTCCACTAGCTAAACGATCGATGTGTTTTCTGCGAGCATTGTAAGATGCCAATCGGAGTAAGTGTATTGGACTTTTGGACTCACGCATCGCTCGGGTTGACCGCCACAGCTTTGACTCGGACCAGTACACAATCATCTCGCACCTTCGGAATCGAGGTTTCTTGCACCTCTGCTGTGTGGTTAGGAAGTATCTTGATAGCTTTCATTGTTGCCATTGATCTCATCAATTTTACTCTGGTTCTCTTTGAGTATCATATTGCCTTGAAATGTACCGAGGTGCAGCAACGCCGACGCTCGCACCGAGCACACATACCCCTGCTCCGACCAACCTTGGCACTGGGGATCTCCGGGGGATTTGGATAGATTTCATTGCGGGACCTTGAGACTACCGTAAAATAATCTAGCTGAGGAAGGCACTAAACGCATACTGCTGTCGGTGCCGGAATAACGACAGTGGCTGGAGTGGTACCCGGGCGCGTGTCAAGGTAAGCCGACGAGGCGACCGGGGCGCTTCACCGGGAACCTCTTCGATAGAAAATAGAGATAATAATTCTGCACGTGACAAGGCAAACATCCTCTCCGCGATAAGGAAAAACGAGGAAAACGAGCCGCATCGCAGCTCTAGACGGCAATTGTGCCGACATTTGACACGGAACTCCGACAGGAGAAGCGGCAGTGCTGTGAATTTATGATATCTGGTCCCATCTAAAAGCCTCGCAACAACGCTGTGTTATGACAGTAGTTAACATCACCATCAAAGCAGCAAAAAAATGGCGTCATCAATCAGCGCAGACTCCCTCCTAGAACTGGCTCAAAACCCTCCTCAAGATTCTCGAGAACGGTTCGCCCTCTATGAAGCAGCCCGTCGCCTTATGCTGTCCGTCGAGGACCCAATGAGCGTGGGCTCTCGGGTCCAGTTCAATGCAAGATATTCCCTTTCTGCAAAGTTGATTTCATGCACGCGATCACTAACCGCTGTCTGTAGGTAACGGCAGCTGCGGTATCTCAAGTGGCAATTGACCTCAAGATCTTCGAGCTTCTGGCAAACGAACCCAGCAAGCACTGGTCAGTCGATGAGTTGGAGAGGCACACAGGTGCACAGGCTAGTCTGCTAGGTAAGTTCTCCGCCTGTGTCTCTTTCTCGCTCTTCCAGTCGAGATTTCTAATAAACTGCAGATCGACTCATGCGTAACCTTTCTGTGAACAACTTGGTGCTCGAAGTCGCCCATTCAACATACTCTGCTTCTCACCTCACCGCACGCTGTGCCTCTGCAGCATTCAGAGCTGGTTTGGCACATAGGTTAGTGCTTCCCCTTGCGCATAGAGATTCTTACCGGACTGACCGATCCTCTTCTTTCCAGCAAGAACCTGATTTGGCCAGGTCTACAGGTGCTACCTACGTTCCTGGCTGAAAACGGATACCGAAATCCCAATGATCACGTGAGATCGGCTTGCATGAGAGGAGTGGGCTTTTCGGGCGATGTAATGGCCTATTTGAAAGAGAACCCCGAGAAAGCGGCCGCCAGCTACCTCTTCATGGCCGAGAACAAAAAGGAGGCTCCGAAGTGGGTGGACGGCAAAGTTCCGACGACAGACCTCGTACTCAGTGATGAGGAGGTTGCTAATGGTCGGGTCACGTTCGTGGATGTTGGCGGCGGTAGCGGACACCAGTGCGAAGCCATCCGCAAAGCCTTTCCCCATCTCAAGGGTCGCGTCCTGGTAGAGGACCTCCCTTTCATGGTGAACAGAATCGACAAGGAGCACGCTCACACCGTCGGTTTTGAGGTTTTGGCGCACGATTTCTTCCAACCTCAGCCAATCCGCGGAGCCAAGGTATATTACATGCGCAACGTCATCCACGATTGGGACGACGAGCGAGCTTCCGCTATCCTAAAGCAAACTCGCGAAGCCATGGCCAAGGATTCTGTCCTTTTCATTGATGAGATTATTCTACCATTGACTGGCGCGTCCAGTAGGCAGGTTCACATGGATATGGCTGTCATGGTTTTCGCTGGCGCCATGGAGAGGACCGATGAGCAGTGGAAGAACTTGTTGGGAAAGAATGGCTTCCAAATCCGAGACGTGTGGGTCTACGATGAGCAACTAGGCGCTGCGGTCCTTGCCGCTGTGCCGACCTCCAAGTAGATTTTACATTGGGCATCTTAATTATGTATCCTTGCTTTGAGATGCTACGTTCCCTCCTCTCCTCTGAACGTGCTGCAACTATACTTGGGTTACTTTATAAGTGTGTTTGGTAATATTGAACAATGCCTTCTTGAAATTTTTAAGAGCTACCTCTTGACAGCAGTTATATATCGAGAAGCAGAGACCACCGAAAATAATCGGATCGAGCATTGAAAAGTTCAGCCTCTCCAAGGCAAAGTTCCGCCGTGAGAGGTGAAGCCCCCCATGGACCAAGAAACATAGAAGGAGTCTTCCGTGGCCTGGATCTTTTAAGAGGTAATAGATAAATACTGGGATGTGTTTGACGCACACACGAAAAACCGCGCGGCGGAAAAATTATCATTGTACTGTAGCATACCTAGAAAATGCGTATGTCCCATGAGATATTTCCAGATACTTTTCTCTAGCCCTCTCACGCGATCTTCCTCGTTGTAATGCTATGCAATATTTCTTAACTCAAGTTTTATCACCAACAATAATCAATGCATGTGAGATAGCACTTGTGTATGACACTGTTTCGCCTGTTACGGGTAGACAGACGGCCTCACGTACGATCCATCCTCTACTTTTATCGAAATTGGCCAACATTGAACCTTTCATTCTCGCGCAAAGAGCTATTTCAGATATACAGTGCCCCATGCAAACCATGGACAGTGGCAATTACTAACATGAAATCCGCAAAACATGTAAAAAAGTTGATCCGATCTCGTTTCCCACTCCCGAATACGTTCCTCGGTACGCAAAAACAGCTTCCTGGTTCCAAGCTAACCAACGAACTCAGTCCCATCCTTTGCAGTGACTTAAGCGACAGGCTCTGCTTGTGCAGATGGTGGCTTGATACCATCTCGAATGACATGGTCCAAAGAAGTCAGAGCGGGGCCACTCGATTGAGGCTTCACAGCATCCTCAGGACGCCCCGTGAAGAAGGCCAGCGGGATGCTCGGGCCCCAAATCTTGATCGAGTCGGGTTGAACCTCCTCATACGTTGGGGGAGTGTCACAGTTGACAAGATCGCCATCCGTGTAATGCTCGATGATATTACCTGAAGCATCGAACCTAAATGCGCGTTTCATTAGAGGCACGCTTGAAGTTATATATTGTGTATGCGGGGAATGCTTACCAATAGTCGAAGATGTGATTGCCGTATTTGTGTCGGCCGATGCCGTAGCAGTTGGTCCAGCCTTTTTGCAGCAGCCAGTCGTGACCAAGCTGCTGGGTATCAAAGCTGTCGCACTCGAAGCTGCAGTGGTGTGGCGTCGCCTCTGGCAGAGGTTTCATGGCCCGAGATAGGAAAATAGTCTAGATATGCTGTCAGCAGAGGCGCGAAGGATGGTTGATTTGCATGATTTTCGCGCACATGGTGATCGACAAATTCCTTGCCCTTGTTGATGTGCATGAACATGAACGCGGGCTTCCCATTCGCGAGTTTGAGACAGCTCGACAGCCGGAGGTTGAAAGTGTCCATGTACCAGTCTACTGACTCCTCGAACTTGGAAGAGTCCACTCGCAGTCCGTAATGCCCGCAGTTGGCGACCTTGGAGGGACCGCGCTCAAAGGTATGAAGAGTTCGTCGTGACCTTACTGTGCCCGAATTGATGAGAATCGGCGCAGGCGCTTCTTCTTTGACTGCAGAGGCAGGTCTCGTCTTCGCCCCATGAACCAAGGTCACCTTCATTCCCACTGGGTCTGTCAGCACAACCTGCTGTCCTCCACTGAGCGAATGCGCATCGTGAATGCTTGATGCTCCGGGAAATTTCGCGGCACGGTGAAGGTCTTCCGCAGACTCTACTGCAAGGATACCTCCAACAAAGTGCTTCCTGTCATCTGGCGACTTCTCGGCAATGTAAACATAAGTCTCTGGCCCGAAGCCACGATAGTACGTTTTTGTCTCTTCGCGCTTAACAACTACCAAACCAAAATCAACTAGAAACTTTTCGATGGCATCGAGGTTAGGATGCTGGTAGTGTACCGCCATAAGACGGCTGAGCTGTACCTTTGCGTTGGCCATAATTGTTGTCGAGTTTGTGTAGTAGCGTTCGTTCTCAATGATGTCGCAATACGTGTGCTGTGGCATCGTGAGGCGTTTTCTTTTACCCTCTTAACTCTTCGGTGCTACGCAGTATTACCGAAAACCGGTATCGGTCCATAGCGCAGTGCGATGATGTGCATAGCGGATACGAGAAGTACGACCAATGGCGACCATCCTCCCGAGATCGTACACCGAGCCCGCTGGTGGGATTTACCCGACGACGAGATCGGGCCATAGTTTTTTTCTGCGTTTCTGCTTGGAATCTTTCGTACCCTTGCAAATAGCGAGGAGCAATAGAGTGGAATCTAATCTCACCCAAAGAGTTCTCCGGCTTTGGCTTTGGATTGAACAGGTGTGCAACGTGAGAGCAATTAGTAAGCACCTTAGTCTGTGGTTGAGCAATCCTCAGCACGCTGTGCGCCAACGCCAAATTGAAGTAAAATAAAAAAGAGGTATTCATCATCGCTGTGGCATTCGAATTACCAGCGATATCGACACAGTAGAAGAAGCTCGAAAACGTCCTCGGCGGGGGACGTGCACACAGGTAACTTGTTGGCTCACGTGATGAGATGAAACATTCAATTTTTGTATAGTTCTTTCTAGCAAGAAAGGGAATCAAAATTTATGCTTTTGTTAAGAGCAAAGCCTCCGCTTTTGTCTTTTCTTGTTCTGACATTTTTTTTTTTCGCCTAATGAAATACAGAAATTGTTTTTACTGTAGCGGTGATCAATTATTGAAGTTAATAAACAATCTGTGCGATTGAAAAAGTAAAACATAATGACGATATAATAGTCCCAACAATAACGCCGATAACCTGTTTTCAATGTTCTCTCTATGCGTAAATGTCATATCGAACTATCCAAGTAAAACATTCTATGAAAAATTGAATCGATACGTGTCCGCCTCCAAGTCATACGCTGCACGTGCCGACGGATCTAATAGAACTTTCTCAGTATCATCAGCATCGTACGGCGCATGATCGAGAATTCTAACAATCTTATTCTCCATGACCGCTCGAGCATACTTTCTATCAGCGCGATCTATGCGCTCCAAAGCTCGTGCACGGTAGGCAGAATAGTCCTGCTCGCTGAGCATGGCGTAGAGGTACTTTGACGCAACGCCAACCAATTGTCCGCTCTTCTGCCCGAAGCCAAAGGACGTGAGCAGGAAGGCCTTGGGGTCTGGTAGAGGGATTGGTTGTTTTGGGACCATGAACAGAGAGAAGGGTTTCAACGCTGGGTCCACGTTATCTGCGTTGCGTTGAGGGGGTAATGTGCCGTCTCTCATGATCTGCAGACAGCCGTTTAGCATCCAAGCGGCAGCTGGGGCTTTTGGATGCCCGGTCAGGGCTTTTTGACAAACTGTCCAAAGGGGGCGGCGCGTGTTACGATCTAGGTGGTGTAGCTGCTTGGAAATTACTTTGAATTCATTCAGGTCGCCAGATTTGGTGGAGGTAGCGTGGAGAGAAGCAAAGTCTACATCGTCTATGGTAAGATGATGCTCGGCGAGTGAGGCACGCATTGGAGACAGCAGTGCTTCGCCTTCACTCGAAACACTCCACTGGAAATTATCCAGGTCTGGCTCGTCTACGCTGGGCGTTATGGCTACGCACGTCAGGCCTGATGTATCAGAGCCACTTGAGTGATGCAGCGGCTTCGTGTTCTCTCTGGCAAAGGTGAGGAGTCCTTGCCCGGGCGCGGGTACTGAGCGACTAACGGTGTCGGCCGCCATTGTAGAGCTGGCGATCACTCCGTAGATGGGAAGGCCCATCTCGATCGCTACGCTGGCGCGGCAAATCAACTGGACTCCGCAACCATGTGCCTCTACAAATCCTCCCCGACTTTCAGTCAGTGGTCTTGACATCTCATGTGGCAGGCGGCCTTTTGCCGCTTCCTCGGACGTGTTGACTGTTGCTTTGAGCATTGAAAACCCATGTGATTCATCTTCCTGAAGATCGTCGTAACCGCCTACGAGGCACATTTTTGTCTTACCGGATCGGATTGAGTCCACGGCAGAGTCAATGGATTCAATGCCGGTCGCACAAGCACCTGATGGCGTCTTGATTGGACCCGAGGCTCCAAGGAGTAACATGTTCACCCATGCAGCGGGTGTGTTGGCAAAGGAGTCTGCGAGCGTATCACTTGCTATGGGACGATCGAGAAACGTATCGCGGTACAAGCTTCTCACTTTAGAGCTGCCTCCCATTAGCGTGCCGAGGAAATTACCAAATTCAGCAACATGCATGTGGGCGAAGATCTCGGTGGGGTCGGGCAAACCGGCGCTGTAGAATGCCTCTGATACGCAACATAACGTGAATAGAGTACTGGGTTCAAGGGCTTGCGCAAGGTCCGCCGGTACACCATACGTTTGTGCGTTCCATCCTTTAGGGATAAGTCCAGCAACGACACCGTCTTGGAACGGAACTTCCTTTGGGATCGCAATGCTTGTGCCTCGTTTGATTCGAACGAGATATGTTTCGCCGTTAGGGCATGGTCTAATGATGACGTTGTCGCCGTGTTTACTCTTCAAGGCCTCCGCCGAGGCTCGTGGAACTTCGAACTCCGGCAAGTCTTGTGTGAGGACTGTTTCTTCCAGCACTTGTCTCTTAGCCGGATCCCATTCTGGTATGTCATCTGGGACCATGCGCCGCACACCTGTGTGCTCTTGAATATAAGTCCCATACTTTTCTTCGATCTCCTGATCTGTGATCGGTGCACCTGTTTTGGAATCGCACCAGCCCACATAGAAGCTGCCGTCGGTGCGACGCTCATTGTGGTGGCGAATTAGACCCATCAACCACGCCATCTCCACGAAGCCAGACAGGCTCAATCGATTTTGAGATTCGATTTCCCACCTCGTACGTGCGCTGCCATAGGGTCCAAGCTCCGAAAAACCGACCACCACGATCTGATCCGCGGGGTCCGCTGTGTTGAGGCCAAATTGGGCAGACAAAGCATCTTCATTGGACAGAGGTAGGCTTGGGAACCCAACTCGAAGCGTTGCCCTCGGATCCAGGGAGGGTTGCCGCACTCTGGAAGGTTTGCCGTGGATCATTTCCTGCTCTCGAGTTCTTTCCTTGTAAATCGTTTGCTTGGTAGTCGAGAGGAATTGGATCTCACGACGTGCTTCGGACATGACTTCCGAACAATCTGTTAAGCATTCGAGGGCGCCTCCAAAATCTGCTAGTACTGGCTGTGTCTCACAGAGCTCGACCATGATTGGATCCATCATAGCAACCACGTTAAACGCCATCTCTTCAGCGGAGAACGTCAGCACACCATGCGACTCCACTGACTCGGCGACTATGTCGTTTGTACGCATAAGCCTGGTCGATCGTGTCCATCCGATTATGGCACCACACACGGAAATATAGTCGCCCCCCCAGGATTCAGATTCCGCACGGTATAACAAGGCTTCGAGGCCAAGCTTAGATTCGGAGTAGAGGCCGTCTCCACCAAAGGTCCCTCGATTCGGCGAGAGAGGCACAATCACTTGAGTAGGATGACAATCCACACCGCGCTCCTTCTGGCTTTGGATCAAGCGACCGAGGAGGCGGTATATATTCACGAGCATCATCCTGTGCGCTAACTCATTGATGGCACCGATTTGTTCGATCTCGGCATTGGGCTCGACGGCCGCAGCAAACGGAATGACGGCATCGAGCTCGCATCCCATAGTGTTATGGATGTAGTCGATAAGATGCTGACAATCTTGAGCGCTCGACAGATTTGCTTGAACGACCCTCAGCTCCGAGCCAGCCGAGCCGCACTCGTGATACAGCTGCTGATACACTGCGGCTGCCTCAGCCGGTGTTTGTCGCGTGGTGACAATCACCTTGGCTCCTCCTTTGAGCAACAAACGCGCCACTGCCATGGCGATCGACCCGGGCCCGGCACCTGTGAGGAGTACGGTTTGTCCCGCGAATGACAAGCCAGTCTCGAGGCATCGCGCCATCGTGGAGAATAGAGTCGACGTCAGCTTGGCATCTAGCGACCACGACGAGCCTTTATTGCTTCGCAAACTGACCAGCCGACTGAGCGCAGGTCTCGAGTTAACGCATTCGCTTTGAATCGTCTCCAAATAATCTTGGTTTCGTTCCACCTCAGCGTATATGATGTTACCCTCATCGTCGACTCTTGTTCGGGGTCGGCATGTTTTCATCACGTGTCCCACGCTAACGTCGGGTCGTTGGGCAATGTCGCGCGTTGCAAGACGGACGCGGTCCGCATTCCACCAGTCGTTGTACCGCCTCACTCGCCTGGGATCGAAGACGGGAAGGGCTCCATCCAAGTACTCGCTGGAGAACTCGGTGACCAGCGCATCCAGTTTCGCCTGCAGCTCATCGACGTGGCTCGCACAGTCGCAGTCGGGCGTCGGGCTCGATGGGTGGTGATTGTTGGCCGGCACAGTTACCGTTACTATGGCAGGTTGTTGTTGTTCTTGAAGCTGCTTCTGCTGCTGCTGGTCTCGGACGGCCAATGCGAGCCCACACCATGAAGCATACTGTTGTGTTGCATCGTCAATCATATCGAGCGCTTCCTTGGTCGACGCCAACCGGCCCGTCGGCTCGGACACCAACGCACTAACCAAAACGGCCGACTGCCGGCCCGGGCCGAGCCCCCACTTGGTCGCCACGTGCGAGCGCAGGAACGCAGCGTTGCAGCCGACGGGCATCTTGTTCGACACCATCCTGCCCACAAGAGTTCCAGATATCTTGCCCAGATTAGCCATAGAGCCCAAGCGGCTGTCCAGCTCGCTCAAAGCCATGTCCTCGGCACCGTCAGGGACTCGCTGCTCGCCGAATTCGGCTATCAAGTCTCCCACCATCTCATTTTGCACTATTGACTTGCCCCCGCTGAGGTCTCGGATGCATTTCGAAGAGGGAATCTGGGCGAGAGACCATTTCAAGCGCCTGGCAATTAGCGTCCGCAATACCAAAGAACCGGGTAGCGGACAGTCTGGTACCGCCGCAGTCAAGTCGGATGTCTCCGCTGCGATGCTGAGTGTGACCTGGAGGGGCTTCTCCCCTTCTGCTTTCTCCTCTATCTTCTCGTTTGCGTCATTCTTTGTGTCGGCCTTTGCCTCCTCTTTTGCTACCACTTCTGGCTCCTCCGTCCCCTCCGCCTCCTCATCCACCACCGGTTCGTATTCGTACCACAGCTTGGGGTCGTCACCAGTGTATGTGAGCGAGGCTAGAGACGCTGCTGCTGACCGCCGTCCGTTTGTAACTAGTCGGGTCGCTTGTTTCTGCGCCATACCGGTCAATGTGCCCGAGGGCCCCAACTCGATCAGGCGAGACACCGGAGAGTCACCCGAGAGCAGGGCATTTTGAGTATCTGTCCATCGCACTGGGAATGCAAACTGGTGACTGCAACAGTGTTAGACGCTTTCGAACACCAACACTGCTATGAACTCACGCCAAGAGCTCCACTAACAGCCTATGAGCCACGGCTTGCTCATTGAGAGTGAAGGGCTGGGCCATCGCGGTCTTGCAATAGCACTGTGGCACTGTGGAAAAATGGGTCGTATTGAATCCTCCATCAATATATCCAAAGACAGAATCGGCCAATTATCGTGATCGTGGGATAACCAACACCGAGCCGAGATATCACCGAGACAGAAGGCTCGGGGTCCGACAATAAGATATTGATTGCCAAAGTCTGAATACCTTCACAATTGTCCTTCTAGGTACCAGTCGCCCAAAAATATCATGCGACAGAACTTCGACATGTTTTTCTCACAGTTGGTGCCAGCAGAAAAGACACGAGTGGCTGCTGTGTTCGGGGGCCAAGGCGATGGGAACCTCTCTTCATTGGAAGAGCTCAGGTGTCTCTACCGCCACCGTCGTACATCCATCGAAGCACTGATAGAACGGGCAACTGGGACACTGGAACGGCTTCTCCATCCGTCAAGCTCAAATAGCTTCCAGGAAACAGCCAACTTTGATCTGAGAGGATGGATCAACAGCGAACGAGCGGGCCCAACACCAGAAGTCCTTGCTGAAGCACTTTTCAGTATACCAATCAACACTGTTTTAGCCTTTGCACAACTCGTCATAGTGTGCACAAGTTACGACTTAACACCGGGCGAATTCGCAGCATCATTATGTTCAGTATCTGGTCGGTCAGAAGGCATGCTACTCGCCCTGGCGCTTGCACAGACAGGCGATTGGGCATCCTTCTACTCCTTGGCGGATGCTTATATTGAGATTTCGTTTTGGATAGGCTTGAGTGTGCACGAGGCGAGGCCGCGCGCGACTGTCACGTCAGAGCAGATCCAGGAGTGCTTGGATATGACTGAAAGTAAACCCTCTAGCGTGCTGCGGGTTTATGGACTACCCCGGGCCACGGTAGAGGCGGCAATATGCCTAGAGAACAAAACAACATTTTGTAACGAGCGCGATGGGATCTATTTGGCATCTTTGGACTCTTATCGTCAGTTCACCATTGCAGGTCCGACCGACGCTTTGGTTGGCGTTTGCGCACGTCTTCACAAAGAGAAATCGTCAAAGGAAAAAAGCCAAGAAGGACTCCGCTTACATTTCTTGCCCGTTTCCACACCACTCAATACTCCGATTATGGCTCCAATGCTGGGTCGGCTGCTGAGCCTGGCGTCGACGATGTCAATACTCAACCAGCAGCTTCGAATACCTATAGTCTTACCCCAGGATGGCAGTGTGATTCAAGCCGGCAGCGTAACGGCCGTCAAAGTCCTCTACAGCGTTATGGAATCGTTGCTGATCAATTCCATGGATTGGCCGACGGCGTGCGAGGCCCTCCGGGCTCATCGCTTCTTGGCTTTTGGCCCTGTTCAAACAGCTTCTTGGATACGGGAGGCAACGGTGGGTGTTGGCCCCGACGTGGTGGACCTGGCAGATGATTCTGTGCTACGTCATCTCAAAGATCACCCGCACTCGTTCCACCTAAGGCCATTAAAGTCGTCGTGGCAGGAAACCTTTCGACCACGCATTTTCCGTGACTCCGCAGGCCAGTACTCTCTCCGCACAAATATGACGGCACGTTTCAAAGTTCCGCCACTCATGGTTGCGGGCATGACTCCTACCACAGTCCCATGGGACGTAGTCGCTGCTATCGCGAACGCCGGCTACCACGCAGAATTAGCCGGCGGCGGCTATCATCGACCCGATACTTTTGAGCTTGCTGTGCGAAGACTGGCCGCGGTTGTACCTGCACAACGTGGAGTCACCTGCAATATACTCTACATCAATCCCAAAGTCACTGGCTGGCAAATCGATGTGTTGAAGAAACTGACACGAGAAGGCCTTCCAATTCGCGGGATTACAGTAGGGGCTGGTGTCCCCTCTCCTGACGTGATTAAAGAATGGACAGCATCTTTAAAGTTGGACCATATATCGTTCAAGCCTGGCAACCCCTCAGCCATCGACCAAGTCATTGAACTGGCTAAGATTTATCCAGACCTGACTATTGGTCTGCAATGGACCGGAGGCAGGGCTGGAGGTCATCATTCCATGGAAGAGTTTGAGCCGCCCATTCTCGAAAGTTACAGCCGGATAAGGGCGTGCGAAAACATCGTGCTTATTGCAGGTAGCGGCTTTGGCGACGCAGAGAACTCGATCGCGTACCTCACTGGGCAATGGTCTTGTGAATTCGGGCGCCCGCCAATGCCTTTTGATGGAATTCTTCTAGGCAGCCGTGTTATGGTTGCTAAAGAAGCACACACGGCATTGCAAGCAAAATCTTTGATTTGTCAAGCTCCTGGTGTGGATGCTCGCAACTGGCGCACGTCACTTGGTAAAGGAGCGGGTGGTATCATCACGATTCATTCTGAATTCGGATATCTAATACACGTTTTAGCAACTCGTGGGTCATTGCTCTGGAAAGCGTTTGACGACCGCATATTTTGCATTCGGGATGTACAAAAGAGGGGACTATATTTGCGCAAGCATAGAAACTGGATTCTCTCGGCCCTGAACTCTGACTACGTTCGGCCCTGGTTAGCAGTCAACACGAGAGGTAACAACGTCGAGATTGAAGAGATGAAGTACTCAGAGTTGGTGAGGCGTCTATGTCTACTCATGTCCACGATTTCGCGGCGACAGTGGATCGATCCGTCATATGGTGGGGTTGTCATGGACTTCATCCAAAAGGTTGGATCCCGTTTCATGATATCTGTCGAGGGTCTTAGTGATGACCCTGCGACTCTCCCGGGAGAATTCGAGGCTGCATTCGGCCCCTCCGCTGCAACGAACATATATCCTGAGGACTGCATGATTCTCATGGCTCTTTTCCAGCGGCAAGGAGTCAAACCGGTACCTTTCATCCCATGTCTCGACGAAAACTTTGAAAGATGGTTCAAAAAAGACACGCTCTGGCAGTCTGAAACTATCGATTCGGTGTTTGATGGCGACATTCAGCGAGCTCTTGTTATCCATGGACCCGTCGCTGCCCGTTTCTCTACTATAGTAGACGAGCCCGTGAAAACCATCATGGATCGCATTTGTAATGACTATGTCAAGATTCTCAGACAAGACGGATCAAAGGTGGACAGTGACAACTCCACCCAACGCCCGCAGCCCATCCTCGATACGCAGATTGGGCAAGAGGTACGAGCATTCCCGAATGGTAGAATGACAAGGTTTACCTATCTACCTGGCCGTCCGGTCCCTGAAATCGATTTCCTTATCGAAACGCTTGCTAGATCGCGGCAGGTGGGCCTGATACTTCGATCTCAGTGGTCCATTCCTGGCGGCCGTATGCTCGAGAACCCAATCAAAGCCGCAATTCAACCTCGCAGCGGGGACATCCTAGAGGTTGCCCTCAACAACAAGGACGAATTTCAAGCATTCACATTCATCCAATATACACATGAGCATGCGAAAATGAGCTGGAGTAGTCTTTCGCTGAGGCTCCAGGGTCCTTCGGGGTTTGTGATTCAGCTCAAAGTGCCAAAATGCGCGACAAATGAGGTCCGCCCCACGTATTTCCAGTTCGAGATGCGGGAGGGACCGGATTCCGTAGAGGTCCGCGAAATCACTTTCAATCGTGAAGCATCAATCAGGAATTTGTATCGCTTTCTTTGGTTTGACAAGCACCAATCACTTCGTCAACGTGACACTGGCCTCCGCACTCGGTACTATAGCGCGGAACAAAAAATAACCAGGGCCAGCGTCGATTCGTTTGCCAATGTGGAACGCTTATCGCCTACTGAACTACACGATTGGAGCCCCCGGGGATCGACAGTGCCACTGGACATTTGTGTGGTGATCGCATGGCAATCACTTCTAGAGCCTCTCACGCATCCTGATCTTGATTGCGACTTACTGCAGCTCCTGCACCGATCCATTACTTTCAGGTACAAAGCGAACACCTCCCCTCTTCGCATTGGACAGACCGTTGCAATCGAGTCGCAAATTACCCGTCGAGAATGGCAGTCCTCCGGACAGAATATTGAGGTGACGGCACTCATTAAGCGAGGCCAGGATCAGGTTGTTGTTGTCAAGTCGGAGTTTTTCATAAGAACCTCACACCCAGGATCTGGTGAATCTTTCGCAGTCATACATGAACCCGAAATGGTGATAACTGTCGAAAACGCGACTCTAGAAGCAATCATTAAAGATAAGAACTGGTTACAACTCCAGCAATCGCAAGTGGAGCTTCTTCACAAAAGGCTCGTTTTCCGAACTACATCACACATGGAATATGTGGGCAACGGTAGCTCGAAAGACCTAAAGGTTCAAGGCCACATGTACGTCGAGGACTGCGCTGGTGTGCGGAAACAGGTCGGACTGATACGTTTCGAAGAACGTGGGTGTCGGGAAAATCCAGTGATGGACTTCCTTCGTCGTCGGGGCACTCCGAAACGCAAGGGAGAGGAGCTTTCGCTCCCAGGTTGGTCTAATGACGCCAGTATTGAAGTAAGCATGCCTTCGGACAGCACTATGTATGCTCGTGTGTCCGGAGACGAGAACCCTATCCATGTCAGTGACCTCTTCGCCCGCTGGGCCGGGCTCCCGGGCAAGATTGTTCACGGAATGCACACGTCTCTCATTGCCCGTCGCTTTCTTGAGTGGGCAATTGCCGATAAAGGCCGCGCAAGATTCAGGCACTGGAGGGCTACTTTCCACGGCATGGTGTCTCACGGCTCTCGAGTCAAGATGCACATCCGGCACACGATGATGACCGATGGAGATATGTTACTTCACGTGGATGTATGCAGCGCGAAAGATGGCACGCGCTTGATGTCTGCAGAGGCACTAGTGGCACAGCTTAGTACTGCATATACATTTACAGGACAAGGTAGCCAGACACCTGGTATGGGAATGAAGTTATATGCGGCCAACAGTGAGATCAAGGCTGTCTGGGACCGAGCAGAGGAGTACCTGCAACGTCAATTCGGTGAGTATTTTGTTCCTTAGGGAGCTATCTTTTAGCTAACATATGATAGGTTTCTCGTTACTTAAGATAGTACGCGAGAATCCGAAAACCTTGACCATCCACTTTAAAGGAAAGCGAGGCAGAAGAGTGAGGGAGAACTATCTTAGCATGATTGGCGAATTGAAAGATCCCAGTCTCTTGGGGGGCCCTCTAACCCATCATTCAACATCATATACGTTCCACAAAGCCCAGGGCCTACTCTACTCCACTCAATTCGCGCAGCCAGCCCTGGTTGTGATGGAGATGGCTCAGTTTCAGCATCTCCAAGCCCGAGGAATGGTCCAACACGATGCGCGTTATGCGGGACACTCACTTGGAGAGTACTCCGCGCTGGGCTCCCTGACAACCTTCATGAGTTTTGAAGCACTTCTGGACCTCGTATTTCTGCGGGCATTCACGATGCAGAACGCTCTGGCCAGGGACGCAAATGGTGACACGGGCTACTCGATGATGGCAGTAGATCCATCGCGAATTGGCAAGTGTAAGTAATCTCATTCCTGATCCGGCTGCCACGTTGCGCCAAAATTGCTGATTTCTGGGTTCTAGCTTTTGGAGAAACCGATTTGCAGAAACTAGTTCAACTTGTGCAAGAAAGCGCCCAGGGATTTGTTGAAATTGTCAATTATAACGTTACCAGTCAACAATACGTCTGCGCCGGCCACGTAAGTATCACTACTTTCCAATCACCACTTCTTTCAACGCAAGTCACTAATTTTTATTAGATCAAAACACTGTCGATCTTAAGCAGTGTATGCGACGAGCTTGCATCGCTCGAAGCGCCACAATCTCTTGATCGCGGCAAGCTGAACACGATCATCGCCACCCACACCCGTCGCGTTGTCTGCGCAGACCGCGTTACATTGGATAAAAGAGGCAAAGCAACGATCCCTCTCCAAGGCATTGACATCCCATTCCATTCTCGACTGCTGCACAGCCACATTGACGATTACCGCCGTTATCTGGAGCGTAAAATTCGTGTCGAGGATGTAGTACCCGAGCAGTTAATCGGCCGATGGGTGCCGAACGTTACAGGCAGACCGTTCTCGCTTGATCGTGCGTATATTGAGGATGCGCAGAAGACAGTTAATAGTGCGCAGCTAGCTGAACTTCTTGTATCTTATGTGTAGTACCTTGAGGGTACCTCTTCGTCTCTCGTCTTTATATACTCAATGGTTAGTTTTTAGAATGGAATGTTCTAGCTGGGCATTGTGTCCTTTTGTTTCTATCTTCGTCGGGATTTAGGTGAAGAGATACTTGTATTACGAATCGCCATAAGTTTACTCTTCTTCTTTGGTCATCCCTAAGGCCTCCCCTCCCCCGGCGATGTCTAGATAGACGGTAGTGAGGAAAAGAAATATTACGTACAGTACCTTCTTTCTCCTATCGCATCTCCCTCAGTCGCTCTCTTGCTCTGAGAAGGACCGGAGTGGAGTCTGAATGGCTTAGTGACGTCGAGGTGGAATAGTATCATAGGATCCTGTACATGAGAAAGAGTACTTGCCGAAGTAGATTCGATAAGAAAGGAATGGCAGTCTGTAAGAGATGCAAAACGTGACCGATCAATTCTTGCACTAGTTTGATTCGTATATATATCAAACACAGTCTTCTAACTTTTTTATTATTTCTAGTTCCTTCTTCAAATCTTATTAAGACACGCTTAACCCATTCGCCTGGCAAACCGCAATGCATCAATCTCGTCTGCCTCTGCCGCCCTACCACTCGTCCCCGCCGCAAACTTGTCACAATGCCGATACAAAGGAACGCAGATTATTTTCAACAGCAAGCAGATAAAATTGGGTAACAAACAAATGCAGCTCAAAGATGAGCAGCTTGTACTACTGAAATTAAATGTGCATCTCAACATGAAAGGAGTCGTGTCAGATGAGAGGGATTGGCGGCAGGGCACACAAATACGCACAGAAATAAACAATCGAAATTGAAATCAACTACATCATGGATCTATCATTTATGGCATGCTGGTACAGGGTTGGAGACGATACCGGGAAACATGAAACAATCTCAAACGCAACTGGGTTCGTTCGAAGGAAGGATTTGGCACCTTATGCCATTCTCCCTCAAAAGGGATACGATATCATCTTTTTCCCAATCTTCGTAAGCTACGCTGATCTCCCTCAACCGTGGCAAACACTCCTTCCAGTTCTCCGAGAAGAACTGTTGCAAGAGCAACATTAAGCTATCTTCATCCTTTTGCCAGGTATCATAAGTCCAACAATCATCTGCCAGGCAGAGCGTGGTAAGACTCGCCGGCAGAACATCAATTAGAGCCGTATGATTATGCCATCCCAAAAGTACGCAGGAAGGCATGATGGCTGATTCCAACTTGGTCAATCCCTTGAGCGAGCAACGTCCAATAGTATACTCGTAATCAGGATTAGAGGTGAATTCTCCTTCCTCGCCAACACCAGGAGCTATGTCAGACCATTCGCAAAGCTCAAATCGAAAATGCTTCAAAGAGTGTTTTACACACATAAGTGCAGAAGCCAATTCTTCACAGTTTCGTGGTATGGTAGTCCCAAGTCCGTACCATGGTCGCCAATGATATTCCAAACGGGTAATATTCGGCGTAAGTTGCAAGACCTTTTGCAGCAGACGGGGCCTTATGCTACTTACGGGTAGATCGAGAGTTCCTATGGGGGAGAAGGATGGCGGGACATATCCTGGCCACGCTAACTCTTGCTCTTCTTTATTCTCCAGCAGAAAAGGAATAGGAAGTTCGGCTTGCTTCAGCCTCGGCAAGGAAAAGAGCGCGAGATAGGAGGTTTGGCTCAAGATCATCCCTTTGGTAGACTTGTACCGGCTTGGGATCCTTGCAAGATCGCTGGTGTTATCCTCCAAACTAGCACCAAGGGTTATGTCCTCCAGATTTTGGAATCGCGAAGTACACTCTTGAAATACGAAATTAAGGAATGGATTGTTGATAAGAACATCCAGTCCGAGCGTCAGACTTGTGACATTAGGGCACAAGAGAATGAGAAAGCCAATAACAGCGTCGAATTCATTCTCCCTAATGAGGCAGGCTTTGAATTTCTCGTGCAATTTTGACTGATCCAACCCTACCTTTTCCATCGTTTCAAGGACCAATGCTCGGTAATTCTCTGTATCTGGACGTGAAGGCAGCTTGGGCTTACCTTCGAGTTGTTTAACGGAGGTGCGGTATCGGAAGCATTGCAGATTGATTGTCTTGATCAGTCGAGCGCAGTGTGGGTTTTCCAAAACGGAACGGAGGAGTAGATCAAGCCTTGGACATTCAACATCTGAGTCTTCTTTCAGAACGTTGGGGTTCTGTTCACGGAAGCGCTCTGCTGCTATATAATCCCAGCCTGCGGTGCGCGGTGTTACTATATCATCCCAGCCTGCAGTGTCATCACCTTTTCGAATTTTGTCGGTACCAGACCATAACATGGTGACGTTTTCGAAAACAAGGTGGATTGTTTGTGAACGCAGTTTTCTACAGGTCCTGGATAAACTCGATAGGTCAGCGCGGTTCATGCGGCATGTTATTGAATCGAAAAGTTCTTGGGGAAGACCTGTTATAGAAGCCGTAGATTTTGACGACATGATCGATAGGAGGAGATTGTTTGTATGGAGGGAAGTTTGTTTGGACGCGTACCACGGTTAATTTATATCGCAGATGAGATCGCCACATGAGGTGCACAATGTATTGGGGGTGAAACTTGTCGTTGTTCTTCGCAACCGCAACTGAGATTGTTAGCGGTACAGATGCTGGTATCATACTGTGACTCCTCGGATCCTCGCTGGCAGGGGGCATGCATACAAGGCATTGTGTATAAATGTAGATCTCGATTGAGTATACAATGTACTGATCAATTGAGTACACAAGGTCTTAGACGAACGGTGGAATTCTAGAGCTCAAAGGATCAATTTGAGAGAAATCTTCAAGATGAGTCGCAGAGCGTGGAGCGGCATGGTAGTGGCCCAAGCCACTACAGGTAGTTAGCCTGCGCGCTCGATTGATTGCTGGTCATGGCCTTGCCTTTGTCGATTCGCAAAGGGATTTGATATGTTGTGGAGCCTAGTGTTCAGTTGCCCAGGAGATCTCCGGAGAATACGTGGCGCGATAGTGTGGCGCTTGAGCCAGAAACGGACTAGCGCACCCTCTCACTTCTTGGCATGGAACTCGCCGTTCAAGCCATTCATCACGACGTACTTGGACCTTTTGTCTGGAGAATGTCGGTTGTAGATTGAGAGCAGTATCAGTGCCTTAAGGCCGATAATCAGGTAGGCGCGGGCATATATATATATGCCCATAGGTAACAAACGCAGGACAATCACAGTAAGCACTGAGGTTATGTGACTGGGGTGTCAAACCAACGGCCCCCCATAGCCCTAACACATGAGCGAGTTCTCTAGCCCCTTAAAGCTCTAGAGTTTGAATCCTGGCTGGAGAAATCCTTTTTTTGCGGTAATACTAGTGGCAAATTAGTGCTAATATAGCACTTGAGAGTAAATAGTGGTACTCTTAATGGAAAACAAGTCGTTACTTCCCGTTAGTTTGACAAATTTGGCGCGACGAAAGGCCTCCTACACCTTATGTGTAGGCTTTTTACTGATAAAAACAACAGCAGAGCTCCCCAAGGGACAGGCCTTTTAGGTTATACCCTTTCGTGCTATCTGTGGCAGCCCCCCTACTTTATAGCTGGGTGGGCGGGCAAAATTAATTGATAAACCCACACGTAAGCGTGCTTGTAACCTGTGGATTGTAGGTTAAGGGCAGTAGAAATGTCCCAAGGTCAAGAATCAGGTGGGCGCGGGCATAGATATATGCCCCACAGGTAGCAAACGCCGGGCAATCACAGTGTGACTGGGGTATCAAACCAACAGAAAACAGCCCGGCCTGATACACCTGCCTGAATATTTTCGGAGTGGAGTTTGATTCCAACTTCCCTCAAATCATTTCCGGTTTGACTCCTGCTATTGACGTGGGTTGCTAACTTCTGGCTTCGACGTGAGTGACGGACAAACATGCGACCGACTGTGTCGCGCTCAAGGTGGCGCCTGTCTTAACTTAAAGTCACCCTCGAGAACTCAAAAAAATTTTTGGCACACCCGGAAGCAATTTGGATTTGTCTAATCAGATATACAACGGCTCGACAACGGCTTGCGAAAACGTCATAGGAACTCGCTGCCGCTGCCCTTCAATCCACCCATCTGACAACCTCTTTGGCACAGGTTTGGAAGAACTCCGCGTATACCCTTTGACGAGAAATCTTCTCAATAAGGATAAGAACAAATATGTGTGAAACGAAATATATAATTCTAATCAATTAGTGTAGTGCTATCTAGGCGTGCCTACATTTATCTCCACGATTGAAACAGCTATTTGTACGTGAACCAAAAAAGCAAAAAGCAAAAAAGAAAATATTTTAGCTATCCACCTCAATAAAATCTTCGCTGCTGGCTGAAAATTCTCTTGTGCAAGGCATTTTTGATTGATCAGAAGTACAATGGCACTAAAGGGTAGAAGCGACCATCATTGCAGCGCCGGTCGCAAATTCGGCTTTTCTTAACCAGAGAGACGAACGGATAGAGCGCTGTGAAGAGAAGACCTAGTTTGGAAACCATTAGTTCAGTTCTGTCCACGTTATCATAAGGCTTAAGGCTCACATGGCTCAAGTTTAACCCCACATTTAAGCTCGCTCCATGCATACTGTGGTATGTCTCAGAAATCAGGACGCACTCGGATTTTCGCGTCCTGCATCGCACAGCCCATTTAACCGCGACTTCCAAAGGACCCAGATACCGAACACGCAAAACTGTAATATACAAGCACACGTGAACGGATATTTAATCACGAAATTCGAAAGCGGCTTTTGGTTCCGCTTGACTGTGGCAGTTGAAGCCATGTTGGGTTGTTAAAATCGAAGAGATTGTAAATTCGAAGTTAGGTATTGTGTGATGTTCATCTACGCCCCCTGACTGCGCCTCACTATGCCCCGCCCAGTGAGTTGGTGGACTGGGCAGCTGCGCCGCATCGCTACTCGTCTTCGTGACAAACGGTAGTTGCAAACCTGGTCATGGGATATCATACACAGCTGGCAAGCTTATGTTTTTATTCAGATTAAAATAGATGCGTGGTATCTCGATGATAGACGATTCTGGGCCTGGTATAAAACGGATGACCCCTAGTCTCCACTAACTATATGCTCTAGGCTATGATACGATAACTATCTTCTGGGTCGATCCTCTGCATTCGGATAATTGACGGCTTGGCAGACTAACCCTGTTCCCTGCATCTTCTTACCCAACTCCCCTGTATTCTCGTGCGCTATATAATGGTCACAGCCCTCTTCGTTCCCTTAGCTATGGGGAACTTAAATCAGTCATACAGCCGAGTCCCCATTTTATCGATATGGGAGATGTGTTGTTGGGCTAATCTTGTAGCATGACTACCTGAGTATTCCGACAACGCCGTCTGGCTCTGACGAGTAACAACCTTTCCTATCCCCATAGTATTACTGTGATGTTTGTGACACTCGCAACCAAACACTTTCAAAGATAGGCTTTGGGGGGTTTCAGGTCGTTTAAGTAGATCGGAATTGCTATAGTGCCTTCTTATAGGTTCCATAGTATCCGAGAGGAAATTTTCAATATACAGTACTACAATCTACATAAATTGAATCATGTACGTTCTTAAGTGATTAAAACTAATTCAGTTTACGAGATATTGACTTTAAGATCCATGTTAATTCGAAAGATTGGGGACGTCGCGTATTTTATATTAGAGAAGCATTCACTATACTTGGTGTCTGGGCTGTTGATTAGACTGATCATTTAACGATCAGCATATTTTGACATTCCGTCTCTATGGTAAATACATTCAATTATCTATCTAAGGTAATGAAGGTAACAAGTGTGAAAGGATATCGCTCCTCCTCGGTCACACTCATTGATCTCCGTATGCTGGCCATTCGTCACGCACAAGGTACTGTGGATTATCAGCTAGCCAGACCTCATATCCTGCCCATCGTTGTTGATATCGTGGATCCAGTGGGAAATTGTAGAGATTATTATCATAATTTACCAGCAGTTTGCCATAAGGTGTATAGAACACGCGGGTTCCATCTTGCATGTCGATACCGGGATGTGAGAAGGGCGTAATGTCATGATTCAGAAAGTATGAAGTTGCAGCATTGGCCACATACGACCTTACATTCACCTGCACGCCTAAGATGTTGCCGACGGCCGATTGAAGTGTGTACACCAGATCGGAATAAGCGAGCGATTCCGGTTGCGGGTCATTGGGCCTCGCCCTTCGTGTCTTGGGGGTGATGATGAAGGCCTGCGGGTTTTGAGAAGGGGCGAAATCACCCTGCTGGACAAGATTGCTGAGCCCCTGACCACTGGGGATCTCTGAACTACCACCACCATATTGTAGAGGCCCGAGGACGTGGTAACTCCAGAGGTTCGGATTCTTCGCAGTTGGATCTTCTACGATATGCGCGATCCAAACACGCCTGCGCGAGACAACTACAACCCCGGTACATCCATACAGTGACGCTAAACATACTCTGTCAGGTGCATTACTCCAACGTGCTTGAGTGAATGCAGTCTGTGCTCCTTCGGCGTTGTCAAGGTCTAATAGCCTGGAGTAGTGGCTGCAAATATCCCTCACAAAATTCCAGACATTTCCGAAGGTTGGATCCTGAGGTTGAAATAGCCTTCTCTTCTCCACACCCCTGGCACTAATAGAAGGGGTTGGAGGTTGCTCTAGTGGGCCCTGTCGCGATGCACCCCTGCAGCACTGTCTACTACAGAGTTGAAGCATGGGTTCCGGGACGTCTTCAACAGCGAAAACTAACCATACTGTGTTAGCACAGGCAGAACTGCTATTTAATGAGAGCGAGACGTACCAAGTTCGGGATTTCTGTCCTCCGTAGGCGTTTTATCGTCTTCGTTTCCCAGGAATACCATGGCTTTCACGATCATCTTATTTCCTAGCTCTTTCTTGCGTGATACTAGAAAAGACGCAAATGGTACCCCATTTGGACTGCCCAACAGGGCTTTACCCTCCTCCGAAGTCATGTTGAACGCAGTGCCGGGCCATGTCTCAAGCTTCTTGTTCATCTTTTTGAGTGCAGTAGCAATGATAGCTTTTGTGCCATCATTAGAGACTCCCTGTGCCCAGAGGTACTTAATATTCTTAACGTTATTATTGTCGCGAGACCATGCGCCCCATAGAATGTCAGACATGGTGCGGAGTGCGGGAAGTTCCTCAACCGACGGCTTGCGGTGCCAGTTCCGTTCAGCGGCGTGAGCTGGGGAAAGTCGTCCCTGCGCAATGACAGCTATTCACGAGTGAGATTTTCGTCTATGCAGTCATCAAGGTATGACTTACCTCCATCGGCGTGATTGACAGCAATTTGGCATCTGCCACCTGTTCTCTGTCGTAGACGATTAGTTCATGCGTTTGAGAATAGGATTCGGATATACAAACAATATATTCTCGTCCATTCACATTGTATTTTTGTTGCGTCAAAGGAGTGCTTGTTCCATCCTCATGCATTATATCGTAACAGAGGTTACTGCCACCGTTGGCTTTGGATTTGGTACCGAGTTTGAGTGCGTCGAACGCCTTCTTCAAATGCCAATTGCCATCATAGTCGCACATGGAAGACTCCTTCGATGGATCCGAGACAGTCCAACCCCAAGTTTGCAAATCACCTGTCCCCTGAATTAGAAAGCCGTAAAGCGGTAAACAACACGGATATGTACTTGCGTTTTAGGTCGCCTTGCTGCGAGCTGCGCATCGTGGGCGGATTAGCAGTGGACCGGAAGATCTTGCCGGCCTGCTCGTCCGAAACCTCCATCGCGGAGAGGAAACGTGCGCCCCTACACATGGAATTGTGGAATGTATTGTCCTCCGCAACTTTGGTGCCGTCCCAGCGTGGCACTATGTCTGATGAAAATGATTTCGTGTAGTTGAGGTCATCTGTACCAAGTGTGTACTGAGTGCAGAGGAGCAAAACTGAGAAAAGGTTGAGTTTCTTCATGGTGGTGAACTTGAAGATGCGGAAAAATGTACAGGTTGTGGTTGAAGATTTCCTTGTATTGGGAGACTGTGACTTAAATACACTAGGAGGGGGAAACACTAGATCCGTGCGCGGGCACAAGATGCGTTTGCTCCTAGAGGTTGTGCCCTCAGATGTTGTTGACTTAACGTAAACGTACGTAGGAAAGAACCCTATAGAGGGTTGTGCCCCAGTACTACGTTACCTTGATGCAGACTTCTGTAGGACCAATAGACGCTTGCGGCTTACGGCCTAAAAGTAAGTTGCCTAATGTAAATCTTTGTAGGAAAGAATTGAATTCTGGTAGAGCTGTAGTGAAATAGTGAAGCTTGCTGTTTCCATGTAGCCCTCGGTTATAATTATTTTTTTATTTATCGTTAATGACATATAAAGAGCCTGGAAATGACTGTTTTTGTCCATATATCTGATAGGGCTTTCTGTCAAAGACAGCAGTAGTGTCTCAATCGGGTTTAGTTTGGGTTCTGATATCAATACCTTTCTATCTAGAAATTTCATGCACACCCTTGGCATGTGTAAACGACAAAATTTTGTTCCACAGCGCAAGTATAGCTTAAGGTCGCACAGAACGCTCAGGCGGGTGTGGTCAACTGCACATCTGCACGAGCATGTCCTCTTCAACTCAAGCTTACGTGGCGGTGTAACCATAATCAACAATGCAGATCGTTTATTCCGTGCTCTGATATGGATGGTGCACTTGACAGAAAATCCCCGAGCCGCGGCTGTGCTTTGACTTACTGTGTGGTCGAAGCCTAGCACATACTCCCAGATTCACCACAAAACCAATCACTTCACCAGTTTTGCGTTACCTGCGTTTCTCTATTCGTAGACACCATTCTAGCTAATCAACGCCAGTCCTTGAGGGACACCATCGAAAGCGTCTCTAAAGCCTAGGAGCGTAGCACCATCCGCAAATTCAATAAAACATGGCGGCCATGACCACGAGAAAGTTATAGAGGACGCTGGAAGTTTGGTTCATGGGGTGAATGTTGAGACTACGTCGCAGCGCCAGCGGAGGCGTTGATTTCTTTTTCTTAAAATTTCCAGGTTGCACTAGACAACAAGCCGCCTCAGTAGATCGCGATGTGCCACGGGTGAACGCTTCACACTGGTATGTATTCGAATCCGGCGTGACACGCTTATCAGCTAAACCAGCCACGACGCAGCCCATCCCATCCACACAACGCCACTTCCGCGCGCAAACAGCGCACGTTTTGAAGCCCCTTCGCCTCGCTGACATATTTGATGCAATCAAAAATAGCCAACGACCGCAATGGTGTTGTTGTTAGGTCAAGGTTCCGAGGTCGGACTAAGCTGCGTACATGGGCGGTTAGAGCAAACGAGTGTATTGCTCCGGGTAAGCTGTGGGCTCAATAAGCCGTTGTCAGACTCACGAAGCACTTAGCTTTGCGAATCTTGGTAGTAGAGCAGCTTTGGTTGCTTTCATTAGTGTGACTGGTTTCAGCGGCGTTTCTTTATTACTGATACAATCTTCAATCTACTGGAGGTGCGTGAGCTGATTTTACTTGATAGGAAGCGCTTGTTCTGGATTGTGTATGTATCGCACTAGAACGCCGTGTCATAGGGTGCCTCCAAAACCAAACAAACAAAAATACAAAGGAATTTATAGAGAGGACAATTCCGTTTTTCGTGTGCGAATAGTATACGTTATTTCCTTCTTCTTCTTAATTTCCTCGAACATTGGGGCACAGCACTACACTACCCAGACGTTTCAGAACGCCGTACCATACAAATTTCAATAAAAACCCAGAAAACGTGTTTTCAGTTCCAAGTGCCGGTCGTGCTTGTTTGTCCTTACCCTCGAACTACAGACAAACCCCCCTCCCCCTCCCTCTCCCCGCGCCTTGGAAACCTCCTATCACCGCATAGATAGTCCCATTCTAAATTTCAGCGGGTATCAAAACGTTAGAAAAGGGAAATTTTATGAGGCGAGCGCATAAACTGGTTTTGAGGGAGCGAACCTGCCGGAGTATAGAGAGAAGGTCGCATCTATTTCACATCCACACAATACGAAAATTGCCCCGCTCAACCCTCCGTATTCATTACTGGGCGACGCTAGGTTCAAAATTCAAAATAGCTAAATCAAAATCGATGTAAACCTCTATGGGCTACAGAGTACCTACTCAAGACCAACAAGGCAAGTTCGCGCGATGCAAAAGCTCCAGAATTTTCTTTGAATTTAGGTGCAAAAGGGCGCGTTCAGATGGTGGTAAAAAAGGCAGACCATATGTACTAGCAATGAGAGAAAATCTTCGAAAAGTTGAAGACAACAATGACGTTCGTTATTCAGGAATGGCTGGTTGTTGCGGTGTCGTTTGGAGAGAGTCAATGGCAGAGGGTTTGGCGTGATGAATTTAGAGTGTAGACTGGGTTTTACCAGACCAGTAGCTACTGACCGAGGAAATTGATTTCGTTCTGACTATCCGTACATCCTTGACAAATTTGGGCCATGTGTTTCGCAGCACCAAATTTTGGATATGTTTTTCAGCAACGTCAAAAACTGTCGGCGTGAAGCTTTGTGGGATTTCGCCGGTGTAATTCGCGATCAAAAAGTTTCCCGATACGCGTGTTTGTTCGCTGTCTGGCGACAGGGGGGCGTCGAAAGAAAATGGCGAGTGCGCGTTCTTTCCATGTTCGCCTTGCACAATGCGTGCTGGTCCCTCAAAAATCTCTTCGAGACATTTCAGCTGGTCCCAAGATAGATTGAGAGGAAATTCGGCGTCTCGAGCGCTGATAAACTGGATGTATATCTCCAGAGCGGAATTGAAATCGCCGGCGCGCTGCTCAAGGTTCACTTCACCTTCAGCCGATTTTTCGAGCTCCCGGTGAAACGTATCTTTCCACCTGGAAACATGGATCAGAAATGCAATGTTCTCCGCGGAAAAATCGCTGTAAGCTGAGAACTCGAGCAGTGGTGCTGGACATTCGCTCAAAGCACGATGGAGTGTGGCCATACCCAACACACGCTCGACCTTGGATTCTTTGAGTTCTGATATAAGTGAAGATCCCGCAATCGAACCGTGTCGAGAAGCATTCTTGCCGCCGACAGGAATTTCCATATTAATTGTCTGTCCAGATTCGGAGTCCCATGACGTCCTCCGCTTCTCAGTTTGTTTCATTAACATGTAATGTTTTATAACTTCGTAAGCTGGAATAAAGACGGTAATGATCTCGAGGAAGAATGTGTGAAGATGGATCCTATGTGTGATGAGCAAAGATATAGACTGGGCGGGACACACTCAACGTACCATTGACTCGGAGGGAAATATGCATTGATTCCGTTAAAGGCAGGAACGTATGAGGCAATCAAGAACATTGGGGTTGCATGAAGTCTGGATATGAATTAGCCCCCACGATTTGGATCTTAATGATGTACCAACCCTGAAAGACATGCCCCGATCGTCTGAGTGCGCCAACCCATGGTATCACGGATATTCCACGCTCGAATGATCAAAAACGGAGCTACGCCCCATGTCCAGATGAACTGCCACACAACGGAGGGCCACCATTCCCAACCGCGACCAAGATCAATAACTTGTTGTGGAAGGGTGGCCCCTGAAATTTCTGTGCCGGGGATGCCAAAAGATGGGTGGTACTTTTCGCACAGCACCCACATGACTGCACATAGAACCCACTACAAATAATCAATATATTTCTGAGAACCTCAACAAGGAATCATTCTTGCCTGGATAGCCACACCGATCAAAATCAAGGTAATCACTCTCCTGGTATAGCTCATATTGTGGAATCGTCGTAGCCATGGCAAGCGAGAACTGGAGCGCGCCTCTTCTCTCACCGCATCAGCCACAGCAAATCGTTTCTGAAGCTTAGCGACATGAAGAAACCGTAAATTAGCTGCGTGGAAAAGTGCCTATATTTTTTCATCTGGATCAGTGTCGTTTCTATCATGGAGAATGCCCAGTAAGATGGCTTACAATACCAAGTGGGAACCACGTGCCCATTATGAAGTATTGCACAGTGTATGCAATAGTAATGGGCATACTGCGGCCAATGGGATAGACAATTTGAGCCATACACCAATAAAGGTGAAGGAATATCACCGAACCAAAAAAAAGAGGCAGGCATCGGATTTTAAGGATAGGTAGGTGACGGTTGTACCAACAAAATCCCATACCCAGCAGGAGAAACGTCGTCCATGCTGCGGCGAATGAAACAAAGAATATTCCAATTCGGTCCCATTTGGCGGGCAGGGGGGGAAAATTGTAAATATTCAACTTGGAAACATCCATTTGAAGGCCTTTTGTGTGAAAAATGAGCAAAGCGGATCTCTCATAGTAGAAGGAATGATGTTGGCGGGGGTAGATAAGGATATTCCTCTTCGCTGACACCCACACGCACTGCTGCGCGAAAATACTTCTTCAGACGAGCTAGAGTAGTTACAGGGCCGGCGTTTTTGACCAAGAAGTTGACGTCCTGCCAATGACTAGCAGATTGATGGGCCAAACTTAAACAAAGCTATGGGGCCTAGCGTGATGCTGATCAACATTAACACGCTAAAATTTCGAAAGGTGCCTTTGTTGGCGCAAGGTACTACGAGGCTCCGTTTTTCTCTTGCATTCAGGCTGACACTAGATAGTCCTTTGACGTAGTAGACATGCTGCCAAAACTCTCTGGTTTTCCCTGCAGATGTCGTCTGGGACCCCTGCGGGTATACATTTGACAGGGCGGACAACGGTACACGTAAACGCTTCTAAATGTACGCAGCTTGATAGCTGTGATACCCCAGAGACTAAGTCCACCATTCATTTCTACTCTTAACATTCCGAAATGCATTATTGGCTGCCTCTGGCGGGTGCAATGCTATTGGCCTCGCTATATTTGGTACATGCCCCGATCTCCATTCCTTAAAAATGCGATTGTAAGGGGCACAACTAAAGTCTTGGCACATAGCCTAAAGGGCAGCTTCTATTGATTCTGAATGTGAAACATCCAGGTCTACAATTTTAGGACGCAATTTATCACTTCCCAACCGCACTTTATTTTTCAAGTATTTCTTCGGGTGATTTTTCTTATTGAACTGAACGTGGGCTTTTAATTATATGCAAATGGAACTTTTATTGGTAACGTTGTGACTTTAATTCGAAAGCGGTAAATGCTCTGAGTTTATACGCCGCACCTTAACTTTATTCGAAGATACATAAGTTGGCAGCTTACAGATTGATTAACTACAGACGGCCACTGGACTATGCGGCTAAGCCCTTCGCGGTGCCCCTTACAAGCGCATTTTGACGGTATGTGTTGCGTCAGTTCAAGTCGGCGGGATTGGAAAATTCGCCCGGCCCCGTTGTTAGTGTGTACCGAATAATGTCCGCCGATGTCTAAACAGTAGCGGCGGAACACCCCGGCCGCATCCAATAGTTGTTCAGCTGTTAGGCTATGGTGGTTGAAGGAAAAGTCGCTGAAGATCACTTATTTTCTGCTCGAATGCTTCACGCGATGCGCTTGTTTCTCCCGAAGACATGCAATCCCTAAGGTCCGGGCCATACTAGCAACGTCAACCTGAATGATGTTAAGCACCTTCCGAAGTCTGTATTATGACATCGTCGTTCATACTTTAGCGCAGCAAAGATGTTATTTGCATTTGGTGAGGAGTATGTAAAGTTCCATCAAAAGGGGTATCAGGGGGAACATTGGGTTTAACTCGCACGAAGACACTGGTTTTCATGCCCCTGTAAAAACTACAAGAGGTATACCGAGAGGATATTG
The DNA here is from genome assembly GCA_003073855.1 of Periconia macrospinosa. Classification (NCBI taxonomy): domain Eukaryota; kingdom Fungi; phylum Ascomycota; class Dothideomycetes; order Pleosporales; family Periconiaceae; genus Periconia; species Periconia macrospinosa. The sequence goes on along the minus strand of KZ805347.1, from coordinate 19,182 downwards.
ACTTGGCCAAAATCACCGTCTCCAGTGGCTCAGACTATGTTACTCGATTCAAGAGACTCTTTCAAGACAATATCTACAGTTTCTCAGTTTCTCGCGGTAATGATGGGGACAGAGGCAACATACCGTTGACTGACGAAAACACAAATTCAATTTGGCTCGTATCTGTTGCGCAGGTGAATTGCGTGTAGAGCGTTTTCGAATCATCGCGACTTAATGAAGTGAATCTTTTTGTGAAGTAGGCGCATGCGGCATCGTAGTTCGCACCACCTTTGTAATCCGGAAAATATTCTTCCACGGGAGTAACCTGGAGGTTCTCCTTTAGGCGGTCAATCTTGTTGAAAAATAAGATCATAGGCGTGCCGATAAACCATTCCGAGTTGCAAATGGAATCAAACAGCTCGAATGCTTCCTCCATGCGTTTCACTGTCCTGTCTTCAAACAACAACTGGTCGTACTCAGAGATGGCAACTACATAGAAGACGATTTTCACGTGTTCGAAGCAGTGGATCCATTTTCGTCTCTCTGTTCGCTGGCCTCCCAAGTCAAAGACACGATGGGTGATATCACCAACAGTGAAACGGGTTTCTGTGAAACCCGTTGACTTCACGCGCGACCGCAGAATATCATCATTATTGGGGACGTAACCGGGGGCTGAAATTCGAGCGACAGAATCAAGATAACTATGCATGTCAGAAACCTTTCAGCAGAGTAATAAAGTGATACCTGCTATTTGGCCGAGTCATTCAACTGATACTCGCGTGATCTCTCAAAGCATTCCTGTACACTAGGCTCACACCAAAGGACTGAAATGGCTTTGCCAACTGCTTCAGGAAGGGTTTCACCCTCAACTCGTTCCGAATGTTCAATAATGTCTTGGGCGTACTGCTCGAGGACGTCGTTGTCAAAACCTATACCCCATGATATCATAGCTACTAGAATAGCACTCATCGACTGGACGGTATTTTGGTACACAACTGGTCGGTGTATCTTTCGTTCTTCGTCGGTGTAGCCTCCCTCGTGGATAAGTTTCATCTGCTTCAAAATGGTAGATTTTCCAGACTCGCCAGCGCCTTGCTGTATCAGCTTGATGTGCGAGGGTTAGAGCATCTCTAACTTACCCAGAAGTAGAATCTTAACCTGCTTACGCTGCGCTATCTTATCACGCTTAATGTCATCCTCAATCTCTCTGTTCCTATGCGACTCCTCCGTTTCGTTCGCTCTGCTCATACCGCACCCCATCTCGGCATAGGTGAGTCGGTGCTCGCGATCAAAGAAATTACGTACAGCTGAAAACTGTGGGTATTTGTGTGCACATACTCTGCAGCTGGTAATCACGTGCAGTAGGATCTGCTGGCTATATCTTGAAAAGACGCCCCCTGACTCTCGATCAAAACTGTGACATCTTGCCCAGATGCCGATCCCAATGCAGTTCGCTGTACAGCGCAATAAGAGGAGCGATTCCTTTTTAGTATATGACACGAAGCGATATCCACGTTAGCACATGGTATTATTGGAGCTATGACGACTAGATGATGCCTAGCCAAGGAAAATCCCCGCCGCTCGCGCAATTGCTTTGCCCACAAACGTATCTAATTGGATCACCAGAAAGTTCTGTCCGGTTGAAGACCGTCAGTTGTTCTTCACCACAGGACCCGCGTTGTTGCTTTGACCGGTACGTTACCGAAGAGGGAAATCGAAGCGGCGGTGTGGGTTACAACTTACACGATGAAGATGGTCTGATCTAAGGTACAATTTAGGACATTACCTCACCTCATATGCAAGTAGAATGTGTGCTGGCATTGTGGATTGGTACAGGTGCAGGAAACGCTTAAATAGGAAAACCTCAGAACCCAAAACGGTCTTAGTTTGCAACAAAATGATGTGCGAACGACTCATCGCTGGTACGAGTTAAACTAGTTACCGCGGTTCTGGTTCGCAGTCTAATATAGCGTCAAGTTTAATTAGACTGGGCGATAATGCCTGAAACACCGGGACTCAATGCATGAACTCTAAGGACGTCCATCCTGGGAGCACCGTAACACGTGAGCATCCCGACCATAGAGATTAAGGATACCCTCGACAATGAGGCAAATGTTGGAAACTGATGAGAGGGTGATTTGCAGACGCTTGTGTCTTGTGACGTTCGACACAGATTGACGGTTGCAGAAGTATGTAGGAGAGAAGTAAAGAAAATCATGCCAGGTCCTACAAGGCGTAAATGCAAGTGTATAAAGTAATTACGGCCATGTCCCCGCTGAAATTTCAAAAACCGATGACGGATCAATTTGATGTGGACAATGGAGGAGCCTAAAGGACAACTGAGATTCCTGACGGTCTTTGTTATCCTTATCTTCTTGCTTCGCAATTGTGACAATCAATCGACCTTAATTATATACGCATGTTACTAGACAGTGTCCGCACTTCATCACGTAACAAGTTTAAATTAAGTTGTTCACCGGCCATTATACTGTACATTGTATGAAAAAGGCCGAAAGAGTCGTACTTGATGATGTGCCGATAATTCCTACGAAAGTCGAGCGGTTCAAAGCGTGTCCAAGGACAAGCCCTGGCTTGCGCACCGTCCAGGGATGAGCCTCCAAAGCCAATAATTAAACGGCTACGGGCCACACCCAGCAATATTTTCTCGGTTGTATATAAGTAGCAATGCATGGCTTTAGCGGGATGAAGCAATTGTTGCCCTTCTGCGACCTCTTCTATACGCCGCAGCCGCTGCGGGAGAGTCGTCGTGTCATGCTAGGCGCGGAAAGCTTATTGTAGATGGCGGCGGCTTCGATTACCATCTTGACGGCAGTTGGCCACTCGGAGGTCCGGTCCAGGGCGATTTGCCGACGTTGCCGGCTGGACGATAGGCGCTCTACAATACCCGCAACTCAGCCTGCGAGGAATTCCCCTTCTAGCCGATAGTGATACGCTCGGCCCGTCCTTCAATTCAGTTTGCTTTGACGTATTTAAGTGGAGTTGAAAGGGGAGGCAGGTATCGATGAGGTAGTAGACTAGTGATGGTTTGGAGGCGCAACTCTCGCGTACGGACGAGCCCAACAAACGCTTAGCGCCTGGGCACCGTTACCCTTCTCTACCCAAAGTTGCTAACTACCTTAAGCTATATCGTCATTTCACTATCACTTGATGCGTGCGTTTCTCCCCCGCCCAAATCAATGTTCTAGCCTATCTTATTTCGGCGCGTCTGCCCCCGTCGCAAGAAGTCAGCGCACATAATGGACCAAACCGCATCAATTGATACTCTTTGGCAGCGGAACAACCGACGAAGGGGATGAAGAACATCTGAGGCGGGTTTCTGAAATCTTGCTTGGTCTCAAGAAAGGTGAGTGTTATTCAGTCCCGCCCCCGACATTTCGCATGCCCAGGGCACCAATTGCAATCTACAGAAGGAACCGTGGACGCTTTGTATAAATGACTTCCGTTTAACTGGAACGATGACGAGAAATACGCTACGGACAACCCGTTTGGAGACGCCCGACAGTATCAGTATAACGCCCTTTGGGCCCTTGACATTTAGTCTGCGGCAAGGCCTTCTCTCGCGATGCGGACGAGGACTTTAAGTCTATAAATACTCACAATAACCAAAAGGCCACCTAGTCAAAAAATTGCCACTAGTGCAGCTTTCTGTGCCATATTAAGTTGCAAATGGTATACTTCATACGTGGGAAGAACAAGAATAGCCAATTCGGTCACGATATTAGGAACACTAGTGTCCAAAAAGAACTGGTCTTTCGCGATGTAAGTACCCTGGATAGTCGAATCCCAGGCGAATGATATTGAAGACCATTGAAAAAAATACGACCAATATAATAGATATGAACCACAGACCTACGATTGCGCCAAGGGTGGCGCTCCTCATTGTACAAATTTCGTAGGAGACCTGCGACGGTACATGGTCAGAACGCTGATTCTACCGACGGCGATTAATGCAACATATACCACCTGGGCCACATAATCCATCTGGAAATGTATGCATTCAATTAGTTATCGGGCAGGGCCAAATTCAAACTTTAATACTCGCATTGGTTGGGGCGAGAAAGGAGAAACAACGGAAGGAAACAGAAAAGTCGCACTCACAGTCTCGCCCTTTTTTAAGGTTTTTCCGCTAGGGTCAACTAAGCTGACGGCAGCAATGTGCTTACTAAATCCACAGTGTATGATGGTGGAAACAGCAATGGCGTAAAAGCCCAGTCCAGAAACTGTTGTGTCTTGATTAGCTCGACGAATGATTTCATCAGAATGTGACTTGCCAATGCAATCACCATCCACCAATCGTCTGTTCCAAAAACAAATTCCCGTTCAAGTTAATAGGTAGCCAGAATCTCACAAGGACTACCGCGGACATGACACGGATTACCATAGGGCCATCATCGTAGGTAATACAGTCTGGCGGAAGCTGGAGCGGTGAATTTTCACTTCAGTCGGTGTTTGATATCTACATGAAGGAAAGTATGGTGAATAAGACATTTTGCGAGCATAAAAGTTGTCTGTACTTTCCCAAACAAGAAGAAGGGCATATTCATGCATTATATGGCGATTTCGCTCTTCACGGCGCGTATGTGGCCATCATCTCAAGGCAGCACCATGCAAGTGTTTTAATGAAGGACTCCGCATTTGGGTGTTGTTCAAACGGGGATGGCATTGCAGCGTAATGCCGGCAACGCCAGCGACGGCCGAGAAAAGGTCGGCCACAGTGTATAAATGTTAGATGGAGAAGGCTGTCTCTTTGGATGGGGCAGGCTGCAATCTTATTTGTACACTAAATTGTTGAGACCAGGCTGACTCCCAGATTACTGCAAACCATAATAAAAATACGCTACACGGCCACTGACCCTACCACTTCTACCAATTAATGCATGTCTGGACGGATAAAGGGGACTTTTTCGTTCTTAAATTCAAGGATACTGCTATTGAAGCCCTGCTTTTAGTTCCTTTTGCACTAAGTTCATATTTATAATAGTTATTTAAACATACGTTTAGTTCCGTCTTATATAGACGTCAAGCTGTGTAGTACTGTGCTGTGGCTTGTTCGCTGCACTGCATACGCGCTGAATCGTGTTCAGAACTTTTTTTCTTGGTCTCTATTGTCTACCTACCATGCTTCTATTATTTGGATAGGTGGATCGCTGTCTTGTTTTTCGTTAGCGTTTAATTGTTACTAAAATTAGAGTTCCGGCTTCTTGCGACTTTCTGCTGTCTCCTTAATTAGATCAAAGTTTTAGGTATACTCACCAGTAACATTGTAAAGGAAGGGAGGGGGGTTTGAGGGATAGCGATGGAAGATACCATCGCCGATTTTAATGACCGACCCATTTGGATCAGTGGTCTCATACTAGCACCTTAAGGGGCGCTTTGCCTATTGTTGCTACGTAATGCTCAGGCCCTTCTCTCTCATTGGTATCTACTGTTCATCAGACGTCGGAGATCATTGTTTGGACAGGCTGTGAAGAGTTCAGAACGCATCAACTGTAATTTCTTAAACTAATATTTGGCTATACTTTAGGAGTCGCTAATCTTGACTACAATCTTTCCCACCGCATTTTGCTTCTGCAATAACTGAAATGCTTCAATCATTTGTGAGAAATCAAACGACTGCGCTATGATAGGCTTGATCCCGTTGGCTTCAACGAGCTTTGCGAACTCGGCGAGAGCATCTCGACTAAATGCCGTACATCCTTTCACTGCAAAACGTCAGCAATTACTCTCTGTCTACTTCTTCTCATGTTATCTCACCAATTTTAGCACCAAACAGCACGCTCGGTACAAATGCCGCAGAAATCGCCTCGTTCGGTGTGAGGATTCCAAGAAGACTAATGAGCCCGCCAGGTCGCGTGCTATTCACGGACTTCATCAGTGTTCCCGCACCACCAGTTTCGATGACATGATCGACGCCGTTTCCGCCCGTAATACGAAGGACCTCATTGTCCCAGTCAGGTATTTTGGAGTAATTGATGACATGGGTGGCGCCAAGCGATTTAGCAAAGTCGAGCTTGCTATCTGATGAGGATGTCGCTATTACAGATGCACCAAGGGCGGCTGCAATCTGCTCATGCTCTATCAGTATCATCATACGTTTCCAGTATGCGAAGTCTACTAAACGGAGAAATGTTACGAAAGATGATACATACCTGTATGGCGAAACAGCTCACTCCTCCTGTTCCCATAGTGAGCACGGTCTTCCCCTGCAACCTCTTCTCCGTCCAGTCTCCCTTCCACTCATCCAAGCCACCGTTGAGCCTCCCGTCCACACCACCCCGTATAGCCGCCCATGCCGTCGTTCCCGCAGTCACCAGACTCGCGCTCTCAACTGCACTTAGATTCTTCGGTGCCTCGATGATCCACTCGTCGTCAACCACCATCCACTCCTGTAAAGTGCCATCTACATCTGTCCCGCCAAACACTGCATCCCCTCGAAGATTCCGTACGTCTCCCACGAGCCAAGAACTGCAATGCAGGAGGACCGGGGTGCCTTCTCTGCCAGCCCATATAGATGAGGGGCCGAGAGTGTAAATGATTCCTGCGCCGTCGGAGCCGGGCACAAGGTCTGGTTTATGAATTCCTGGGTAAGCGGGAGAGCGGGTGGAGATCAAAATGTCACGGAAGTTGAGGGAGGCGGCCATCATTTTCACAAGGACTTGCTTTGGTCCTGGGGCTGGCACAGGCTTAATTCGTTTTGTGAGGTCGGTAACTTTAGATGCTAATGAGGGGATTGTCCAGGCTTGGTTGGAGGTTGCAGTTGCCATTGTTAAAAAATTGAATATTAGACTGCGGTTCGGCTCCCAGTGACTACAGGCATCTGTGGGGTGTGAATGGAGAGATATATACCTTTTTTTTACACTTACCTCCGACTTTTTCTTTGAGCCTTAGAACCGTGGTAGAGCTTTAGTAAGCGCTACAGTGAGCTGATTAGTCTTTATTCTGGAGCGTCACGCACCGCCGTTCTATCCCTAGCGAGAACCTTCCGATGATTTGGGGTTAAACGGGATACACCCCCGTAATTGTAAAATTGCCAAGTAACAAATGACACAAACCCGAAGAGGCGGAGATAAAAGCTATTGGTAGCTTTGATTTGATACAAAATACCACGCTTTCTATGCCTATAACCCGATGCATCACACCCCTGTAGTTGCAACCAAAAGTGAATGGCTTTCCTACTGTAGTTAGTTTGGGCGTTACAAAAGAGCTTGATAATCCGCCCGCTTTAGCCATTGTTCCGGAAATGAGAAGTGGGACGCTCAGACTTCCACCCCAATCAAACAATCAGGCACAAGCAGTGTTAAAGATCTGAATCTTTTGCAATTTGTATTCGTAGTCATTTTTGATTTTAGGCTTGTCCCAATAAGGTAAGAGGAGAAGTATCTTCTTGCAGCAAGGGCTAACCTTCAATTGAATCATCACTTCGCCTCTTCGCAGCTGTGAACTTTGCATCAGTTCAGGTCTTGTAAATGCAACGCTTAGTCAGGATCTTGCACAGGTAGATATCTTTTGCTAAGCCTATCATTAACACGTACATTGCAAACATCACGTTTTCCCGCATTCAATTAACCCCTTGTTAGTAAGAGGCTTGGTAATGGACTGTTATTCGTTTGGCTCCGTAGAGTGGATGGCTAGTGTTGGACTAAATATACTCACAGCGCGTGCGCGAGTGCGAGTGCGACAGCGAGTACGATTAGGAAAACTTGCTTGGTGAGGTGTGGTGAGTGTCAAGGGATGTTCTAGAGGCTTACAAACGGCGGGATGCTTATCTTTGGTTCATGGGAGTACCTACGATGCAGCCGCTAACCCTATTTCAGATAGCGGTGATCCCTGCTCTTGCATTGCGTTGACACGCGGGCGTATGGGGATTCCCAACACAAGTCCAATTTTTATAGCCTGCGGTACTGCTGCAGCACTCACGCAGATCTCGACTTGCTTACACCCTTCAGCTCTGTACCGCCTCATGTATAATGGTAGGTAAGCCGAGGCATATGCGCTTGATTCACCGATTATCTAACCCCTATACGACTTGTTAGGGTTTGCAGGACTTGGATGACATGATCATCGCCTATTCTTACATCCGTCCACAGGAGACGTGGGGCAACAATACAAGTTTTGCTCATGCTGTTTGCGAGCGCGTCTGTAATATTAAGAAATGAAGACTATACACCAGGGCTTGTATCTGCTTTTAGATTTGCCTCACAGAACCGCACCCCTTCTAGTGCAGCGTAGGTTGAGGTTTGTCTGCGATGTATCAAAACTCGCTTAAAACCCGTTCGAAGACCCTGATTGCTCTTAAACAATCCAGGCTCACATTCATTAATCTATCTCATCCGAATGAGCTCAAGGACCAGGGCACAATGTATGATATTCGACACAAGGCAATGGTGTATGTTGGCAGGATGCGAAGGGTACGGGGCCGTAGGAAGACAAAGTCCCAGCTGGTTTTTGACCTGCAACCTTCTGAACAAGTTTCCCCAGGTGCTGCAGTATTTTTAAAAATAGGATTAGAAACACTAGATCCGTTCGGAAGTTGTCCCTTCAGTGTGAATGCTTACGCAAGTAACAATATTTGCAGTAATAGTAAGCCGTTAGTTCATCTCATATTTAGCTTGCATCTGAACTTCTGATAACAATACAAAGTCTCTGAAAATGAGCGCCATTCCTGCTCTTCGCGCTGCCTGGTCGGTCGTAGGCTTCCACGACGAATTGTCATTCCAAACAGTTTTCTCCAACTAGCGGAAAATTCCTGGCTTTCTATACTGCAAAAAGCCTAAAATTAAATAAGAAAGCAATCCAGATGATGCATCAGCGACTTGAAGATCCATAACAGCATACAAGGGATAGCATGATAGGGAGCCTGAGTGGGTTCCTCACATACGATGTAATCTTGTGCGTTTTCTTAAAAGCTGCTCTCGACGAAAACTAATTTGCGAGGTTTATAGTATATCATAGATAGCTTTGTCGGATGGAAACGGTACATGAATGGGCTGCTCAAGATGATCGAGCTCAGAGACGGCCTCGAGACGTTGGGTAAGGAGCAATTGCATACCACACTATCATTGTGTGGAGTTTGTTGCGAGCGAGCGAGGTTGATGACTAATGAGAGTATTCATTATAGAACGGATATCTGTGGGTGCTTCTCTCGAGCTCTTTCACCACATCTCCCTCTTCCTGCAACATGGCTCCAGGCTGTCAGGCACTCTCCTATTCCACGCACCAATATGGTGCTCTTTTGGCATACATTCAGTTCAGACTAAACGCATAAGGCAGAAACTTTTAACTTACTAGACAGACACTTCGCAGAGTGGGGTAAGCTCTGCGCCCTGCTATTGTGGACCTTGACACATGTTGCACGCGAGGCCGAGGAGGATTTCGAGCGACATGAGTTTGTAATTAGACTGGCTATGGCGGTGGGTAAGATGAGGCTTGATAGATGGGAGGAGGTCATAAGGGAAGTCAAAGGCTTGCTGTGGATGGAGGGGTTTGACGAATCATGGGAAGTGGTGGGGGTGGCATTACAAACTGTAGTGCATTCCAACACCCTAAGGCAATAGCCTTCATAAGACTGCATCAATGCGATAGCAAGTAGTTAATAGACATGGGATATAATTTACGCGGCGCATGGAACAGGTCTTCAGTGCCTAGCGTTAAGGACGGCAGGTCAAGAACCTACAAACTCGAACCCTAATTTTTCACTATATATTTTGTAGATTGAAAATATAATTTTATGTCATTGATATTGTTGAGTTCTATAATAACGTAGCAACAATAAGTAAAAAAGAGGCAAATGCTGGTACAATTATGATTTGGACCGCTCTTCCACTTCCATTTACTTTGATGGACTGTGTTGGTTCATAAGGAGGAGGCGCTTTGGAATCCGTCGTCCCATTCCAGCAGTACCTTGCAAAACAAGTCTGGCACACTGACGGAACCTCGGTGTTTGTCTTCCAGAAGCTTCGTGCCAGCATAGCACAGCTAAGGCAGGCCGGCCATTCGCTGTCGAGGGTCCCATTGCCTCTCGTTGCGACATTATACCCATTCTGGATGATAGAATTGCGCTGTGTATCGCTAGTCTCCAGTTGGAAAGTTGAGATGTTTGAGTTGTAGGTATATGGGGAACTGGGAATGTACACGATGAGAGGTGATGTCTGTGTCAGGTTACGTGCATCGCAGCCGAAGAAGGTGGGGCGCGAGTTGAGCCCTAGGTTCACAAACGTGTTCTGGTCGGGGACTGCCGGGAATGGGGGGTTGTTGCCGGATTCGAGGAGCGAGCGTTCGTAGGTTGCTACGAGCGAGGTCCCGTTCGGCCAGTTTGCTCCCGGGGAAGATGTGTCGGCCGAACTGTCGATTGCGAATATCACGTCGACCTTCCGCGGAGGCTGTAGTAGTGGGTGGAGCGGAATGTTCTGCAGATCTTCGCCTCCGTCAACAAGAGGAAGGATTGTGCTATTTGCGTTTGTATTCACTTCCTCGTGATACTTGAAGAATGGGTTGACCCAGTCGGAAATGTCGCTGTTCTGGTCCCCAATCTGTTGCAGCTTGCCGGACACGAAGTCTTTCACTCGCCGAGGTGCATCGGTGTTGTTTATCTGGAGGTAGGCTTGGTTGAATAACGATGATGACGTGCCCACAACGAAGCCCATGTTGTCGAATCCAGATATACATTTCTGGTTGGGTGCAACGCTTCCGTTGGTAAAGTTCGAACCGACATAGCTGAGGGGCGCGAACGCGGCGGTTGGAGGATCAAAGGTGCCAAGTTCCCAGGGATTGATCTCGAATATACTGGAATTGGCAAGGATAAGTAGCTGGTTGGGCGTGCGCTCAATAGTAACGACAATTGGCATTGGTACTTGCGCCGCGTCGAATCGATCATTCTGTAAGATGCTGGAAAATGTGTAATCTTCATGTAGGGCCGATTAGCAGAGACTTTCGGGTAGCGCTATTCCCAACTTACTGGGGCCTCCGTTGGTTGCATTGAACAATTGAAACGAGAGTCCTCTTCCCCACAAGTCTGTGATTGTAGTATTGAAGCCAGCACCCTCTTTGTTCTGAACCTCATCTATAATCCGATCATAGTACTGGGTGATGGATAACGTTGCCGGTCCTAATCTAACCCTTAATTGACACCTCGACCGGGAGCGACGTTTTACTGACCTTTTACAATTGAGTTATCGAACTGCCAAATTGAAGTCCCGGTATTTGGATCCATCCTATACAAGTTCTGAACCGACGTCAACTGTGGAACGTAGAGACTCCCCACAAGCCAACTGCCTCCAGAGAGCCCAGTAAGGTATGTTGCTGCTTGCAGAAGGCCACCAACATGGCCAGGCAAAGTAGAATTCGTGGTGCTGTTGTCAAACGCAGCGATGCCGCCTGCACCGTTCATGAGCGCTCTCCATCCCCCGCCCGAACATGCAATAGCAATATTTGGCAAGGCTGTAGCATTGTTAGCAACCTTGTCGATGTAGCCATTTGTGTCAAACCCGCTGATGTTCGCACGGGAAAGAAAGTCACGTATTGCCCACACCGTATTATTGCGTCTCTTTTCCAGCCACCTTGCCTCCTCAGGAGAAATTGATGTCGAATTTCGGATCGTAGGACGAGGGTTTGGGCACTCGACTTCGTATGGATCGTAGCCCGGGTGATCCTCTTTCAATGCCTTTGCCAAGATTGGTTCGTTTGATGATGCTAGTCCGTTCGCAGCGAGTAGCCATATCCCTGGCACCAGCCACGGAAAATAGTGTCCTTGAAGATCTCTAACGTTCGAGGTGAGGGCCAAGACAGCTAGGAAGGGAAATATACTACAGTATGTTCCGATCATTGTAAGTATTCGAGGGTTGGTTGATCCACCCGTTACTGCGGTCGCTTCGTAGCTTGTGTAGAGTAGGATATAATAGCGGGTTACCTCGGTGAATCATGCGCAGAAAATTCTTCTACATGCCATCGGATTCTAGCATTCTTCTGGATGCCCGCCTATTTAACGCTGGGAGCTTGCCCAGCAGCACGTGGTTTGTCATACCATGGTTGACTGCTGAAATGTTGGGATGAGGGTGTTTACTAATCGCATTCACGATTTCTAAAAGAAACCTTGAAAGGCTTTGGATCCGTATAATATGCGAGATCCGCTATCTAGCCAATTGTTACGAAATACTTCTATAGGGGATACGATTTTTATGGCCGTGCATGTGAATTATGGTTAGATGGCAGGTCATGCTCCACATTCACCTTCGAAGGCTCTTGGCTACTACTTCAGCTTGTCGCGCGCGTGACCTGTCTCGATCCACTATTGCGCTTTTTTCAGCTATAGCGTCTATGCCTAAAGGTTAGTAAATAGAGACTTAGGGCGTCGCCTCCCTCACATAGCATAGTCCGTTAATCCTAAAACACAACTATGGGCAAGGGTTCCAAGATCCCCTCTGTTCTCTTTCGCCTTAGAAAATTGTACAGTGCCATGATTATCGTAACTCTGCTAAGACGCTTCTTGTACGCAATGGATATTGTGAATGGATTTGCGAATAGCTGCTAAGTGTAGCTAAGGTTATCTCTGCTGTAGAGATGATTGTTTCCGTGGACCCTAAAATTCCTGCTTACTACTCTTTATACACGTTTTCTGTTAACATTATGTTGTTTATCTGCTTAATTTTAGTATTCGCGCTTCTGGCAGACAGCATTACTACCGCAGGGCGGCATAATTACAGTTGCTTGACTGACTTATTACACATCTTAAAAGCCACTGCACCTCGGCCTAGTGCTACAACTACTGTGGCTTTTACTAGGGCCGACATTAGACGGTTCTTCGCATAAACCGACCTAATTCTCAACCGTTAAGTAATTATGACGAACTCATTAAATCTCGAAGACGGAAAGAAATACGAAGATGTGTGGTAACATTGCGCCACTATAGTACTAGAAAGTCTAGAACAGACAATAATGAAACTTTGAGTGTGGTTGAAGCCGTCAATTTTTCAACCATAGCTGCCGCGATGCTTGCGTAAGTAAGCCTAGGTATACAGCCTCAGAGCTTACGTGATATGGCGTCGGATTATGCATTAGCAACACCTTCATTTAAACACAACCTCTACTTATGAGTTCCCCTATACCGTATTAACTCGCAAACAACGTAAACGCCGTCTTTCTTGGCAGAAGAGAATAGCATCATACAATTAGTTATTAGGGTACTAGCTGGTAGAAGCTACGCTCTAGCAAGCAGATTCATCTAATCGTATACTATATTCTCTTGTGTCAAGAAAGACGGCGTTTACGTTGTTTGCGAGCTAATACGGTATATGACTACATGCTAATTGGTTTACAGCTGGGGCTTAAAAAATATCCGTTGTTTCCTGCGATATTCGATACAAGTAACTAAACAACGGGCACATATAACGTATCGACATGAGGAAAGTTTAATGACAACCTCCCTTCTCACCTGCAGCACGTTATCCTTCTAGAATTTAATATAAAGTCGCAATGCGGGCCGCAATGCCAGCATAGGAGTGAACCTACGGGAAAAGAATCTTTACCTTCATTGAAAACCTGTTTGGCACTCTCGAGCAGCATGGCGACGCCGGCCTTCAGCTAAGATTAGGCCCCGGGGCTTAGGTTAATATTCAAGCTGTTCAGCGTAGGTGGAACGCTCCGCTGTTAAGCTACGATTGCAGCACACTGTCTCACGGATAGGTGGTCATCTTCTCTTCCTTATATTATCTACATTTAATTTGCAGGGCTTTTTAAGCCCTAGCGGGTGGTTGAATATTTGAAACAGAATCCAGAGCGTTGTACAACTATCGATATTTTAAGAGTGAATTTCACATTAATACTAGTAAGGAACTCAATTCGTTTTAGCAAACCCTACACAGACGTGCATGTGGGTGCTTCACAATCCAACCAATAAGTGACTACCCGCTGGAGCACGTCTTTAGGCGATAATCGTGGCTAAATTATCATCAGGCTGAGATTATCCTGCAACGGTCGCCTTTTGGTTCGCGCCTCGGTTGTCTTTTATAGGCGTGTCGCACAAGGCTGCCTTTAGCGTCTTCCTAGACGGCAACCATATCTGGCCTTTCATGTTGGGTCAGATTCCATATTATCAGTAAGCTCATCAATGCAAGTAAGCAAGTTGCGAGCCTGTAATATTTAGAACTGTTTTTGCCTTTCGTGCAACAGCATAATGACAGCGGGCGAACCCATGCACATGCACACGGCACGTAATGGAGGACCCAGGCGTGCAGCTCGGAATTTAGTCTATCGTATCTGCGATAAGATTATTTACGGCTCACAGGAATTGCAGAAGATTGCAGACGGCATGACTGTCCTATCTAAGGTCCTCCAGGACGTAGCAGATGTGCTCGAAGCGGCCAAGGCAAAATGCGTCTATAGGCCACGCGTTCTAGAAGACACTGGGGCCGTATTGAAAAGATTCGAAAGCGTTCAGGCTGATGTGAGGAAAATCACGGAGAGCCAAGGTCGCAGTCCCGAAATTCGCTTCCGGGGCGGGTTGCGGTGAGCTTCCTTGGCAAGAAGAGTGGCTGCATTACTGGTTGAAAGAGAGAGGCTGAAATTGGGATTGAGTCTGATCTTATCGACTGTGCACCTTGCCATGGAGGGAAAAATCCCAGACAGCGATTCAAAGAAGTAAGCTTGCGGGATATGTCAAACAGTCCACCGCTCAATATCATCCCCAGGGGAGTGCGACAGGTCGAGACTATCATGAGACCGAATCGCTTGAATATCATCAGCCTCCAGCACCGTCAAAGGCGATTGGTGGAAGAGGAGTCGGTGGAACAGGAGCATCCATGTATTCAAGAAAGCTTTAGGGTAAATCATATCGAGGACTCACGATCGTCCAGCGATTCCAGTGCCGCGTTAGTGCCTAGGGAGAGTTTGAAGATCAAACGTATGTGCAAGTTTAGGGCTATATTACTAAGCTAATTTGAATCGGAATTGCAAATCTAGATTGTCCTAAGATGGATTCGATTGAATTTTAATCGCCGCTGAAAATTCAATTCTTTGATTTTTGGGGTCAATGGGGGAGTCTGCCAACCTAGCTCATTATTCCCACTAACTTAGCGACTACCTAGCGGCGACGCACTCATTCATTCAACATGTTAACATGTAGAGGTAGAAGATTTTGGGTTTATAGTCTTTAGCTGGAAATGATCACATGAAACTATCTAAAATAAAATTGCCGCTGAGTATATTTATGTTTGTACTTGCGGTGCATGATATTGAAAATATATGCGATAATTGCGCTTAAATTTGATTTTTTCACTTGACTTAACTGCGGGCGGTATACATTAACGTATGATAATAAAACAAATAACAATCCCCAACCAGTGATCGGAATGGTCTGGTCTGGTCTGGTCTAGAGGTCAAACCAGACCAGACCAAAACAGTTGGTCTGGTCTAGAGGTCAAACCAAGACCAGACCAGCAAGACCGCCAAGACCGCCAAGAATGAGGCTGAAGTTATAGAAGGAAGAAAAGAAATGTATTATGTTACTAGATATCAACCATATCGTTGTCATTTTCACTATCCTCGTTGTTGCTGTCATCTTCAGATTGGGGCCTTCCATACCAGGCCCAGAGGCACTCACACGCCTCTATAATTGCGTAGCGAAGCGAAACAATTCTCGTCGGTTTTGCAGGTTTTAAAAGCATAAAGTCTGATTGGCCAATCGCTTACTCTGAA
>KZ805346.1:142700-215861 GCA_003073855.1 Periconia macrospinosa | reverse complement strand
GTAGAATACTATTTTGTCTGAATCCTATAGTATATCGCATGTTTTGTAGAGCAATCTGGTGCGGGCTTGGCAGAGTGATCAGCTCGCTTGTGTGATCAGCTCGCTTGTGACCTACGTTATTAATAATAGTAGCTAAAAAGCTAATTTCTATAATACTTATTTATCTAATTAATTTATATATAATAGTTTTATTAAAAGTTAGTATAGAGACGTACTACTAGTTTAAAGGAGGGTAATATAATAGGCCTAGCCAACATTATATATATAGGACATTACGTAACCTAGTTACGTAACCCCGGCTTAGTTACTAGTTACTATATACCTGTGCCCGCACATAACTACTTACTTTCCTTATACAAAGATTCTTAGGATAGTAATACATATTAATTACACTTACACTATTGCTCCCTTATAATATACTTTAATATCTCTTTTGCAAGGCTGCATCTTATAATTTTCCTTTAGGGCATACATAATACTAAAAGACTAACCTACTTTATTAACCTTAGCGGACTGCTCTTGCAATGCGGAGGCAGACTTGCTAAATAGATGCGCTGCTTTATTGCCGCGAGCTAAGGGATAAGAACCTTGCTTGCTGCTGCTTGTTAAGTTCAGCAGGGATTGCAGAGTTGCGTAGAGACGGGTCGATTTGAAGTCCAGTTTCTAGAGCTTGGCGAGCGATGGTGCGCAAGCCAGGCCTATTACATCGCCAGCCTACTACCAACCAACTTGCTAGCGTGCTAACCTATAGTAAATATTTTTATCGGTACGCCTTTTATTATTAATTACATTAGAGTCGCTGAAACTAAGAGAGTTAGCTTTAAGGCTTAGATCTAGAATAGTGCGATTTAGGGCTAACCTAACCACTGTTATTAAACTTTATTGTATGTAAAGGAGTGTAAGTCTGGGTGCTTTGCAATAGTCGATTTCCAATCTTTTCCATCTACATAATACTAAACTCTCGAAAGTGTTCCAACGTGCAACTCCTCCCCTACACATGTCGGATAATCTCACGCATTGGTTTCCAAGGTCTACCAGCGGTTAGGCTTTCACAAACAACAAAGATCGTCGTGTGAAATTATTTGGCTACATAAAATACACGCTCTAGGGGCTAAGGTCGTAGTCTCGATCATATGCAGATTCGCCGTACATTAGACGGTGAGACATTTGTGCGATGGGATGTGGTGCACATCCATTGACAATCGAATTGCCCAACCAATAACTATTAGAGATAAAGGGGGGTCGATGATGCAGATTACATCATGGATCTTGTGACGACGGTGGCGGAAAACCCTCTTCTGCAGTTGGAAGTTGTCTAGATCCAGGGATCCCCGTTACTTAGTCGCAGAAACCACGCAGGCCTGCTCCGAATTCCTCTATATAAAGCCGCCGAGATCTGCTTTGCTCACTTCAACGCCTCTCTTCATTCTTTGAAGGTTTATAGTTACACAAGTCTTTGAAGAAACAACTTTGCAATTCACTCCCATCAACCACACGATTCCAAACAATGGCAAACTGCGGCTGCGAAAACACAAAGTCCTGCGCTTGTGGCACTGAGTGCACTTGCAACAATTGCCCTGTGGTACGTCCCTTGTTTCCACCAGTCCCCAGGCTTCCGACGGGATTCCACATGAAAACCCTTACACTTGTCCACGCACAAGGTATCTGACCTTTAATCGACAAATTCGCATTCTAACACCAGCCGATTTAGCACACCAAGTAAAGAAAATCAATCTCTAGCAACGCATAGAATGCTCAGTAACGACTCATGGTACGCCGAAACAAACTATTGGGGCAAAAGATACAGGGTGAATTAATGTTCTATTTAGGTCATGGAGAATGTCTCCACGGAAGAATGAGGTCAGGGCATTTAGGCTTCGAGGTTGATATGTGGAGCGAAGGAATATATTCTTAGTAGTGGCAATATTAACCGGTTGCGGAAGCTCTGCGCAATGTGTAATCTTCAATGTTGATATTAAGGCTTTATAGTTATTAACATCAAAAAGAAGAAAATTGTTTATTCTGAAGGATAGCATCATTTTGTCTCATCATTAGAGATCCGAACCTTGTTCCCAAGGTGTTTACATCTGATTTGTGAGCCATAGCCATAGCCATAGCCATAGCCAGAGAATGAAAATTAGTTATTATGACTTGTGGATTCTCGACCTTCCCCTGATAATCGAACCTTGTATTTATGTTTCGCTTTTCATCCGCAACATACGGTAACCTCCTCTTCATTGCGATCGCTAGCCCCGGACTTCACAGACAATCGTTCCCAGCTAAAGATGAAGTAGCCTAAAAACGCCCCGATAAATATACATATGATAATGTATCCGTTGTAGTACATGGCGAGCAGCATAATGAAATAAGCGACGGCGAATTGGAGCATGTGAAGCAGCGCCCGGAGGGCCTGCTGCAAGATACTCGGGCGAAAAGGTGGAGCCGAAGTGCGGGCAACAACAGACTGATTCGTATGATTCAAGTCCGCAAGCTTGCCGGGATCAGTGGATGAGTTGGACGATGACGTCGATGTAGTCGTTGAGGCTAGGGAGCGAGAGTGTTGTGCGAGTAAGAAGCGATCGTATTCTTTGCCCATCCTCCGGAGGCACTCGAGGGTAAGGACGAGGAGAATCGCGCCGATGCAGGATCCTGCGAACATTCCATTGGATCTGATGTGCCATGAGTTTGAAATGAAGCCTATTACTCAATATAAGTTACTAATCTACTGTTGCCAGCCTGGTGGTGATGCTTCGGCCGGGTCTATATCTTGATAGGGCAGTGAGATTTACAAGAATCGATTGTGTTCCAGTTCCACAGCATCTATCAAAACATGTCAGCTGAGCAAGCGTGCGTTTTGGCTTTCGCAGATGCCTTACACTGATCTTGCAGCTACTTCCTCCATGCCCACTGCCATGGTCCATACCCCCCATGCTCATTCCCGTACTGGTGCTCGCTGGCATTGAGGCCGAAGATGTTGAGCTCATATGACCCGAATGATTCATTATGGGAGAAGACAGCCGTTATTTTCTTTCTTCTTCTTTTCTGCGTCAGTTGTGGCAATTGAGATGGCCGAAAAAGCGACGAGCACAGCCGTTGCCGGAAGAATTTATTCAACAAATGATATTTTTTGGGGTAGACCAGTTGGTTTCCTTTATACATACCGCGTGGAATGCGGTTGGTACAAGATGCGCAGGAATGAGCAGATTTACTGGAGGATTTTGTGTGGGATGATGCAGACTAAGCGGGAGCTACACGTGTAAATACCTTGAGCACTTGAGGCAATTTGAAGTGTGGAAGCACACATTCACATCCGTGGGCGCATTGTTACTAGTGTGACTGTTATTCATATGTAAGTAATCATCGGCTGGAATGCGAGTCTCGCTCCGCCATCTTCAACTGCTTTCAATTATTTCGCTGCTTCACTCTCCATCGTTGGATGTTGAGTCTCAACTGTTGGCGATTTGCGCCAAATACAGCGCTGCCCTATTCTGCTCTCTTTCGTTATTCCCAAACTAAGTGTTTTCCTCAATACCAGGAGGTTTTTTCTTCTTCCTTTTTTTTTCCTCTTTCTTTTTTTTTCTTCTTTTTTTCCTTTCCTTCTTTTTTTCCTTTCCTTCTTTTTTTCCTTTCCTTCCCCCCCCCCGTTTTAAGATGGCATTATGTTCTGATAAGAGCGGGTTTGGGAGCAGGTTTGCGCAGATTATTGAGCACAGGCACCTTGGCGAGTGTTCGTGGCAGGTACATCAGAAGATGCTCCACATTTGAGCTCTAGCAAGTTGGGATGTAGTTTTGTAGTTGTGAGCAAGCTACGTTTATATGGTTGTGGGTTCAGGTAGCACGAGGTCGATTATGTTGATTAAAACATCATGCGACGGGTAAAAGCTCGCGTAGTTTCGGCCCAATTTTCAAACTTGCGCTTACAGGCAGCAGGTGCTGGTACTTAATGCGACGAGCGCATCCTCCGTCCTATTATATCAATCAATATGGTATTTGAGTTCATATATGCATGAAACATGGACATAGTGTGCGTTGTGCTAATAAAAACCTGGACGCACACAGGAAGGATAACCCTAGGTAATGAAAACAACAGAGGTCGGTGTTTGCGCTCAATATAGTGGCTCCCATGATGGACCAATGTTAATCACCTATGGATGTATCTTTGCCATTTTTTCCACAATTAATTAAGAGCACAAGTACCTATAAATAATACGGCAGAACGCGTGCAATTGATACATAGTTGCCACATGTGCGTGTTAAGGTTTGCATCTGGCCACGGGATTGGGGGCGAAGCACTAAGCTGTTCAGAGAAAAGCGCACACATCAGGCCGCACTACATCTCGCTTTTTCCATTCCTTTATATCTCAACCTGTCCTTCATTCTCTACACTCATTTATCGTTTCCAAGCCTCCCCCGTTTATTTTTGTTTGATACAAACAGATAATGCGTATCTCACTTTAATATCATCTTACAAGGTCCTTCCCCATGTCGTTCGATTAATTGTACCAACATACTCTTAGAGAGTAGCCCTCGTTCCAATATGATAAAATACAATGGAAGTTGGATACGTAGGTAGGCTACTAGGGCAGTGGCATACTCTCAAAAACACCATCGCCTCTATTTTTATTGCTATGTCATAATCTTATCCACCCTAGGATGCAGGAAATGTCTTCGGAACGACCGAGCCATGAATTACAGAGAAAGAGATAGCGTGTAGGGAGACGAATTCTCACACGGAAGGCAGACCTACCTGCATTGCTCAAGAGTGCTTTAATAAAGGGGTTATCATGATTAAGGGACAGTGGATGCATATACAGGAGACTGCAAAAATCCCCTTGTGGGGATGCAGTGCGATCATCAATTGATATATCTTTACGCTTTGATGGATTACGAGTCCGCAGCACTGCAGGTATGTATCATTCTAACTGACTCCAAACCACAGATCTAGCAACTAAGGGCAAGTCACGTTAGCGAGCCTGCCTCCAAACAAACACGCACGCACGCACGCGTACGTGCACATAAATAAACAAAATGCCACGCGAAAAACAGGCGTGGTGACCACCTCCACTCTCACGGCAACCAAACTCCTATAACATTTAAAACTTTAGGACAATGCCTATTAACAAACAGTATATAATTAATTTTAGCCGCAAATCCTAACATCTTTCAATGGGCGGGGTGGCAGATCGGACAGACGCACTGAAAAAGTCCCTCGGTGCGCGAGTTCGATCCCAGGTCAATCCACTATGTTCCCTTTGACTGCTGGGCAAGAAAAAATCCAAAAATCTTGATGACGTGAGTAATATCTCCCGGAGAGATTCAGTTTACCTCTACTCAGGTAGAGGATTTCTGTTTTGCTATTTTGATTAACATGGGGCGGTGGGTTCCTTAGCAAGGATATCTGCGTATATTACTTTTTGGTTGCCATTTTGATATATCTCTAGGGGGTGTGTCCAGAAGTGGTGTCTCTGTTTCATGCACACAGGTTGATTTGCTTGGCATGCCGTCAGACTACCCGTAATTCAGTTAAGTCATGATTCTAATTATAAAGATAGATATAGGTTGTTTGTACGATCCTGCGTTCTCGTTGGATGTTTAAAAAGGACTGAGGCAGGAACCAGTATTGCGAACAGCCAATATACAGTCTTGATTCCGTAATCGTTGGTACCTATGTATATAGTCCATCTGGGTATCTTTACAAATAGGACAAACTTCCCCCACCTGAACGCCATATAACTGTAAAATTCCGTGAATAACAAGACAGACACGGTGCAATGCAGGTCGGTCTTATGGGAGGTTAGTTCAAATCCAAATCGAAGTCATCCAATTTGTCGCGATATTTCATAATGTTTCTCTTGACCTTGGACGAATCCACCCAAGTCACGAAATCCTCCATGTTCCTAGTTGGTTGGGTTAATTTCTTTTTACACGCAACAGCAGAGGAGTGACGAAAGAAAAGTACGCACCGAGTAACTAGATATGCCGTGTCGGTAATCACGTCTGTACCAACGCGAACGTGTCCTTGTTCGATGAACTTTATAGCAGCCGTTATGTTGTCTGCCATTCGTAGCTTGGTCATGACGACGGGCAGTCTCCTCCGACAGAATGCGCTGACTGTGACTTTGTGCTCAATGTCGGACAGCTTCCCGCGACCTCCACCGCCGGTTCCCAAGACACCCATGTCAAACAACTTGCCGAGGAGGAGATCTTCATGTTTATGACGGAAGGGATCCGAGGGCTCGAGGCTTGCCAATCTATGGGCCAGTTGCTGGTGGAGTTAGTCGTTTGAAGCGATTGGCACCGTGGACGGCGTGTGCACACACCTTCAGACTGCCGGCCAGACGATTATACTTCTGGTAATCTTCGCGTCGCTGGACCCCATATCGTCGCATAATGGCAACATCGCGATGGTCGCCATCTGATCGGTAGGTGCTGAAGTCGACTTTGCGCAGGAGTTTCTGCTCACTAGTTCGGATGAGTTAGCGCCGTGCCATTGTGTATTGTATTGTATGGATGGAATTGGATCGCCATTGCTTACTGGTGCTTCAGTGCTCTTCCCATATTTATTGGTTGGTTGGCAACGACACTGGGCGTCGTGAGGATGTGTCTGAGTTCGTTGGTCGTCGGTGGATTCTAAAGTACTTAGGTAGGTAGTTGTTGTTGGACGCCACCCGAGCGCTACATGGGGCTCATATTTTTCCCCCCCGGCCGCAGGCGCGCTAGCCTTGATCGAGGATCTAGCGCGCTGCCCCTCCATTTTCCGCGGGGCAAGAGCAAGCTCCGGCCATAGATGGATGACACAAGCGCAGTTCGAAATGTTTTTCTGTACCTACCTACTTACCTAAATACCTCTGCTCCCCTTTTCTACTTACCCACCACCCTCAATCCATCGATTGGAAATCACCATGCCGACCGCACACCTTTTAGACTATGTTGCCGGCAACGTTCGCTCTTTGGTGAATGCCATTGAGAAGGTTGGCTACACTGTGGAATGGGTCAAGTCACCCGCTGACGTGCCCGCTGCAGAGGTACGAATTGCACCCTCTTCCCGTACTGCCCGCGTCAATTGACCTGGGCTGATACAGTCACACGCCTAGAAACTCATCATTCCCGGCGTGGGCCACTTTGGCCATTGCCTGTCCCAGCTCGAGAAGGCAGGCTACACTGACCCCATCCGCCAACACATCAAAGCCGGCAAGCCCTTTATGGGGATATGCGTGGGATTGCAAGCACTCTTCGAAGGATCAGAGGAGGACCCGCAGGTTGAAGGGCTGGGCTTGATCCCATCCCGGTTGCACAAATTCCGCGACTCGGACAAGAGTGTACCTCACATTGGATGGAACAGCGCAAATACATCCCGGGCTGGTGTGGTGACGGACGAGTCGCTCTATGGACTCCGTCCGAGTTCCAAATACTACTACGTCCACTCGTATGCTGCGCCGTATAAACAGGGAGAACTGGAAAAGGACGGATGGACTGTGGCAACCGCGCGCTACGGCGATGAGGAGTTCGTGGGTGCTGTAGCCCGAGACAACGTTTTTGCAACCCAGTTTCACCCTGAGAAGAGCGGCGCCGCCGGTCTGCGTGTGATCAAGGCTTTTCTTGATGGAAATAGGGTACAAAAATTGGCCCAAATACCATCGGCTGCCGCCTCAAGAGAAGGCTTAACGAGGCGAGTCATTGCATGTTTGGATGTGCGCACAAATGATCAAGGCGACCTTGTTGTGACCAAGGGCGATCAATACGATGTGCGTGAAAAGGACGGCGTGAGCAGTGGCGGCCAAGTACGCAACCTGGGAAAGCCTGTAGAGATGGCAAAAAAGTACTACGAACAAGGCGCAGACGAAGTGACCTTCCTTAACATCACATCGTTCCGCAATTCTCCTGTCGCCGATACGCCTATGCTTGAGATTCTGCGACGCACAAGTGAGACTGTCTTCGTACCATTGACAATAGGAGGTGGCATCAGGGATACAGTGGACATAGATGGCACGGAAATACCCGCTCTGGACATTGCAACCATGTACTTCAAATCTGGCGCGGACAAGGTGAGCATTGGATCGGATGCTGTAATTGCTGCAGAAGAATACTACGCTCGAGGCTCGCAATTGAACGGGAAGACTGCCATTGAGACTATATCTGCAGCTTATGGCAATCAGGCTGTCGTCATTAGTGTGGACCCACGAAGGGTATATGTTTCTTCACCCGAGGCCACTGCTCATCACACCATCAAGACGAAGACACCAGGGCCCGGTGGCGAACAGTACTGTTGGTACCAATGCACAATCAAGGGTGGCCGTGAGGGGCGAGACTTTGATGTGCGGCAGCTCATCACTGCGGTGGAGGCTATGGGTGCTGGAGAGATTCTGCTCAATTCCATAGATAAGGATGGCACCAACAGCGGCTTTGACCTGGAGCTCATAGACGATGTCAAGGCGGCCATTAAGATCCCAGTCATTGCCAGTAGCGGTGCTGGTAACCCAGCACACTTTGATGAGGTATTTGCAAAGACCTCAACAGACGCTGCCCTAGGAGCTGGCATGGTAAGTGACGAGGGAGTGGTTTCCAAGTTTCCTTTTCCGTGAGGGCTAACGGTTTGCAGTTCCATAGGGGAGAGTATACAGTCAAGCAAGTGAAGGAACATTTGCAGGAAACAGGCCAGATGGTAAGACAATATGAAGAAGCAATATGATGCGCGCTTTGGTGTGAGCCAAACCTGCCCCTGTAGATTAAACACCCTACATGTACCTTGTAGACTCCTACCAACGTCAATTTTTTTTTGGTATCATCCAAACGCCGTGCATGAACCAGGCAAACAGAAAAAAGCCCCCTCCACTCCTCACTATTCTACCGAAAACGCCATATATGCAAGCTGTAATAATGTGTCGATTCCTCATGCAAAATGGATACCCTCGCTGTTGAACGCATAAAGCAGTTTGAGAAAGTCGCCCTCGTCGCACATTCTCGTTCGTTTCTCGGCGAGCTGCGTGTCGTCCTCCAGTACTTTGCGAATTTTTTCCTTGACTAGCTCCGTCACCTTCCCCCTCCGCTTCCCCTTTCCCCGAGGCTTCTTAATGGTCTGTTTGAAGAAATCCGGCATCTCATCCTCGTCGAGGTCTGGGTCTGAGAATCCCTTGAAATCATCCTCCTCCTTGTCCATGTCAACGTCCATTCCATCCAATTCGTCGAGCGGGCCGTCTAGCGGCCCATCATCTATGGGAACGTCGTTGTGGGCGCACCACAACCGATAGTTGCTTTCAAGAAGCTCTACGACGGCGCTGGTTCCCAAAAACCCAGCCCTTAATGTCTTATTCTTCCTCACAAAGGCAATCCTCAACAAGCCATCCCACTCCTCGTAACTGATCTGCGGGCGCGGGTTCTTTGGTTCTATGCGGACGACATTCGAATCGACTTGAGGCGGGGGGTTGAAGTTGGCGCGCCCAACCTTCAGAACGTGCGAGACGCGGGCCCACATCTGCACATTGACGGACAGGCGCGAGTAAAGCTTCTCGCCGGGTTTCGCGAACAGGCGCATGGCAAACTCACGTTGGAACATGAGCACGGCGGTGCGGGGCGGCACAGGTAGGCTGAGCAGCTTGAAAACGAGCGGCGAGCTGATCTGGTAGGGAGTGTTGCTAATGCAGACGTCGAAGTAGGGTAGCTCCGTCTTCATGACGTCGCCGAGAAGGACCTTGAGGCGCTTTCCTTCGGGCGAGCCCTGCACACGTTTTGTGACTTCGGCCGCCATGCGCGGATCCATCTCCACGGCCGTCACAGCTTTGGCCTTCCGCAGGATGAGCACCGTCAAATTTCCGGTTCCTGGGCCGACTTCCAGTACGTGGTCGCTTTGCTTGAGGTTGGCCTTTTCAACAATGGCGTTTGCAACGCCGGGATTCTTAAGAATGTGTTGCCCGAGGTTGGTATTCATTTTGAAAACGCTGTTGGCGGCTGCGGCTTTGGTTGATGGCTTTGCATAGGGAGAAGCATCCGGGCCACCGCCGCCGCCTCCCCTCTTGCGTTTTTCCTTGGGCATATCAATGGAGGAGGCAGGTGAAATCCTAAATGTCAGTCAACGGTAGGGGCGCGGGTGGATGTGGTGGTGGGTGGACGGTGGATGTGTGGAAAATTGTTATCTTATCTTATCTTATCTTATCGTGCCGCATCTCATCTAGGTACAACTTTGAGTGTACACTATTTACCGCCGTGGCCGAGGCGGGCCGGGATGAGGATGCGTCGACGCGTCGTGACAGACAGCTGCTACTAATTCATGCGCACACTCATCAATTGTGTAGATAGGTACGTAAGTATAAGTTACAACAGGGCTATATACATGCATACATGTGCATGACTTAACTTACATATAGGGAGGACTTACCGTATACACTGCATGCATTCATCTACACCACGATTCGCGGCAATCCTCCATGCTTCCCTAAAACTATCTGGTTTGCCTCCGCTCCTCACCCGCCAGCCCAGAGCAAGTCCTGGACGTTTCCACGGCCATCTTCAGTTCCACCCTCCACGCAAGCAAAGTGCCATCCCGATGACCACCATGGCCCGGAAATCTGCTGGACCGACGCGCGATACATCACCGTCACTGCCGCCTGATGACCTCAAACCTGCCGACAATAGGAGGAAGCGCAAAGCAGAACTTACAGCAACTGCAGCTAAGCGTGTGCGCAAGACAATTGTTCAGCCAGAAGACAATGCCCGTGCCGACGACGTAGCTCACCCCACTCAGAAAAATCGAACTCGCAAGGCCAAGTTGGAGGAAGTCATGGCCAAGGAGCAGCATGTGGTCGAGGCCGGCAACGTCAAGACGATCCCGAAGAGGCAGAGCAAGAAGAAGGAGCAAGACCTCACACCTTTGGAACAACGCACCATGGGCAGCAAGTTGATGGTTGGTGCACATGTGAGCATTGCTGGAGGTGAATACTTATTTTCCGCGACGCTATTCATTGTGCTCCATGTCATTAACCATACATAGGAGTCCACAATGCCATTCCTAACTTGATGCACATAGGGTAACCCTCATCTGCTCCTATCCTAGAGTTCAGCAGTATTTTGCTGACAAAACACATCCCAGTGCCAACGCTTTCGCTCTTTTCCTAAAGAATCAGCGTAAATGGGACTCTCCGGACTTGGATCCCGAGCACGCTGCCCTTTTCATCGACGGCTGCAAAACCCACAGCATTCAAGTCAATGACTGCTGCGTTCCCCATGGTTCCTACCTGGTCAACCTGGCCCATCCTGTACGTCACCAACAAACAACTCCTCCGATCACAACCCATCTAATCACGATCCCTCCCATCACAACAGGATGAGTCGCGTAAGGCTCAAGCCTACAAATCTTTCCATGAGTATGTTTCTCCCGTGTAAAAGTAGACAGAAGCAAGACATCACATGACACAGCGTGGCGTTCTGGGACCTTAATCGACCAATGACACATCCTTATGTGAGTTACACTGACTTTGTATCCGCGAATTTAGGGATCTGACCCGCTGTCATGCCCTTGGCATTCTTTTCTACAATTTTCATCCTGGAAACTTCAGCGCTACATCGCGTGACAATGGCATTAAGCTCATTGCCGAAGCTATCAATAAAGCACATGAGGACCCTGCGACAGGCCAGGTCGTTCCTCTTTTGGAAACCATGGCCACGTTAGGGAATACGATCGGAGGTACATTTCAAGACCTGGCAGATATCATTTCCCACGTAAAAAACAAAAATCGCGTCGGTGTATGTCTAGATACTTGCCATGTCTTCGCCGCAGGCTATGATCTACGAACCCCCGAAGCATATTCATCGACGATGAAGGAGTTTGATGAGGTCATTGGTCTCAAATATCTCAAGGCGATTCATGTCAATGATAGCAAAGCGCCGCTAGCCTCCCACAGAGATCTTCACGCGAATATTGGTACTGGATACTTGGGTCTGCGATCTTTCCACAATCTCGTCAACGACGAACGTATTCATGGACTCCCCATGATTCTAGAAACGCCCCTTGACACAAAGGATGCGAACGGCAAGAAGACGGAAGATAAGGGCATCTGGGCTCGAGAGATCAAACTGCTGGAACAGCTCGTTGGTATGGATGCGGACAGTGAGCAGTTTAAAACGCGAGAAGAGGAACTACAAAAGGCTGGAGTCATCGAGCGCGAGCGCATAGGTGATCAGGTGAAACGCAAGAAGGCCAAAGACTCAGCGTCCGAAATGAAGGCCAAGACGAGGAAAAAGGCTGGATCTAGTGACAGCGAAATTTGATTACGGACCTCAATATCCCAACGAGCATTTTGGATTGATACAGCATTCCTGTGCCCTGCTCCTGTCTGTACTCTGGTAATTGGCGACCGACATGAATGAATTATAAGAGAACATGTCGTTCGCATCCCGGTACTTAGGCCTTCCATTTGCGACCCGTGCTGTGTCCAAGGTACTTGTAGTCTTATTTCAAGGTGTTATTTTCATCGAAGCTGTTCACCCTACACCAAGGGGATCCTTCATGTTTCTACCACATTACTTCGCATTGCCACTAACTTTTTACTCACATAAATCAAATTGTACATACACGATCCTTGTACGGAATCAACCACCCTCGAGTGAACCGATGAACAGGACAACGTAAGGGGGGGAGTAGAAAGAGAAAGCAGCCTGGTAAATACAGCTGGACTTTGGAAAACTGAAATTGAACGAGAACACTATATGCGACCAATGACAAATAATTTACGAGAATGCTGGATCGCATTTTGGGCGGCAAAGCAAGGAGGGAGAACAAGAGAGCGTAATAGACAAACAGAAATGCATATAGATGCGATAACGAAAGCATACCCGTCAACCCTTACGGAAAAAATGAGTGTACAGTCTATGATTTTGACGTGTAATTTCCCGGTTTTTCATGGTTACCTCAGTAGAACTCAGAAGCAGTGATTCCAGTTCCACGCAATTGAATGGCGACGAAGAACCAAGAAAAAGCAAAGGTAGAAAGATCTCTCAAGAAAGCGGAAAATAAAGGATACCATGGGAAAATTATGAACATAGATGGAGAAAGGAGAATCCAAACGACAAACAATAAAAAAAAAACCCCTTCGCCGTAGCCGTAGAGGACAATCATTGAGCCTCGTGAGCCCGCTTTCTCCCGGCTCTTTTCTTCTCGTTCCTACCTTCCTTCTTCTCAGCTTTCCAGAAATCCTCGTTCAGGATCCCGTGAACCGATCTCTCGTGCTCACCTCTCTTATCTTTCCTTGTCCCAAAGCTCCACCCCCTTCCAACCCCCATACCTCGCCCCCTATCCTTCGCCAGAATAGTCGTTCCAGCCCTCTTTTGTACCCGCCCACTACTCACTCCATCTTTGACTGCAAGAGTAAGAGTACTGGGGATGACGGTGTTCGCGGCTCGGGGACCATCAATTGAACGAGGGCACCCGATTTGACGGCAGTAAAAGTGCTCTCGTAGACCCGGCGTGTGTTGTTGGTTTATATGGCGATATAAGTCTGCCAAGCGCCCAAAGGTTCTAGAGCTCGAGCATGTTGGCTGCAGACAGGAAAATGTTTTATTGGCAAGGACCAGGCCAATCGCTGCGGATGGTGAAGATTTTGGTGGCTCTATTGGATATGAAGTGGGGGTGTTTAGTCCTGGGAGTGGCGAGGGTGGAGATGGGCTGGGAGAGGCGTGGGAGGATGCTGGTGGCGATTTTATTACAGAGATAGACGATAGGGAGGGCACCGAAGGTGGGATAACGGTAGAAACAGAGGCCTGTTTTGTTGCTTCGACTGCGTTCGATGTGTTCGGTATATATGGTACGATACTAAGATGATGTTTCATATTAGCTCAGATGGAAGTCCAGATGTGCAAGGGCTAGATGATTCTGTAAAGAGACTTAAATGGACTTACTGCGAAGAGTATACAGGGGAGATGTCTGCGTGGGGAAAGGTTGTGCGCGTAGGAGATAGCATCAGCAAGGAGCCACTCTGAGAATCGTAAGGCTGATGAGAGCTTTTTTTGCTACGTCAGATAGTGCAGTGGAAAGCGCAAGCCAAAATTATAATTCATCCCAAATCCAGAACGTTGAGGTTTGCTGCAGGCAAGAAATGGATTGTATCGACTGTGGTACAAGGAGCGTTTCTTTAAGCCGGATGTGGATGTTTGAGAACTAGGAAACCAATCATACATATGGGAAGTAGCCGATTCATCTTTTATCTAAAGCACATATCGTTGTTTTTCTCTTCCACGGATTGCGATAGTAAGTTTCATTATCCGTACTTTGGTACATAGGTTGTGGTCGGAAAATTTTTGGGGATCCTAAAATGCCAGGTCGTATCAGGCCATTCTGGGTCGTAAGTGCTGGAAGCATCGTAACTGTATCCCAGGGCGGGCTCCACACATAGACAGTCTCCAAAGGTAGATCATTCCACATTATATCGCCCACTGAGATTAGTGAAGGTAGTTGGGCGGGCCGCCCTATGTCGGTACCCTATGCCAGCGCCCGGGATTAGGTTTCCCGGAAGGTAGTTGATAACAGTGAAAGCGAAAGCCATTGAAAATGAATGGTCACTGACCTGTAGAAAGTAAAAGGAAATTTGGGCTTCCTTCTTCTGGCAAGTAATTTGAGAATGTCTGAGGGGCCATTCTAGAAGGTTAAGATGTATACCTAGGTAGCTCATCGGGAATATGCGGGCTTCCAGCGATGGTTGTGCTATCAGCTTGAGTGATGGTAGGATTCACTGCGATAGATAGCCTTTGACATCGTTGCTCGCACTATGAGGAAAGATCTCCATCAGTAGTTATCAATCAGTAAACCGGCGGTTTCGATCCGGACATGATGGCCATGTGAATGTTACTACGGGAATCCGCGTGAAGACTCTATACACAGTACCAGATCAGGTCACTACCCAGATCTCTATGGTTTGTACCGCATGTAACGTCAATTTTTGAATCCGGGTGGTTATCACCATGTTCGGATCAATCCGAGCCAATTTCCAGGAATTGTAATACAGTAAAGCAATGATTCGTGCCACTACCGGCTCCAACGGTTCTTTCAATATTTCTGGATTGTGGGGGATTGATGATATGAAACGGCCCGGGAAGATGGACTGCAGATGCTTCAATAGGAAAGGAAGAGTTGTATTGACTCCAGCAGAAGTCTTGGCTTTCCTTGACGTGATAGCATCTCACTCAGCTTCTATAATTGTAGGAAGCAGGACCTACCCGGTAGAGTCTTTTCTGGTCGCCGACAACGAGGGCACAGCACCATTTTTCCAACCGTCAATGCTATATTCAAAGCTTCCGCCCAGATGCTGATGCACTGTACCCGTTTGGGTGACAGGCTCTGAAAAGCCCACTGGTTGTTGGGTTGTAATCGGGCTGAACGGCTCACACGGGGGCTGAAACCAAGATAGAGGAGAGTTTGGACTGGTATATTGCTGAGGAACCGATACAAGAAACCCATTCTGGTTTAGCCTATGACGATGGCTGTGGGAGTCATGTAAGTCGTGATGGTAGGATTGCTCCATGAGTAAAAGGAGGAGTTTTTGAAATAGGATATTGCGAGGTTGTGACCAGAAAAGAGTGTCAGCTGGTTCGACAGGATGTAGGTATTAAATCGATTCGAGCTTAGTGGTAAGAAAGAAACAGTTTATGTACCTCGCTTTTCTCACGTCTGAAGAGCAACATGGATTTGTTTCGGTTGGCTCGTTTCTTGCGCGATTATTCGAGCAGGCTGAAAACAGGCAACCGTTGGATACCACACCACCGAGTGAACAAGCAGCGGACCAACATGTCCTCCCGCGTATTCTTACAAGTGTGTATGCGGGGTAGACATTCAGTTTCGGACTCTCAAGCTATGGTTGGCGGTATGTTACCGTCCGCCTCACTCTTTCTTTCCCGGCCGAAAAACACAGCCCCTGCGCTTCATGCATACATGATGGCTTCCTTTTGAATCTATCCATTTACTTGATCGCCTGCTTGAGATAAACCTGTACGTACACGGTTCCAATAATCATGGCCCTGCAGAAAAGGACAATTTCATTATTTGGGGGTTTGTTTGTGCGGTTTCTTCAATCCTGCATCTTCCACACTTTGACAGTCGCGTCACCTCCGGTCGACAAGATCGTTTTCCCAGTCCGTTCCCACGCCACTCCAGTCACACCATCCTTATGCGCATTCACTGCTTTGATTCGCTTGCCTGGATCTTCTATGCTCCATGCCATGACGTTTGTGTCAAGCGAGCCGCTTGCAGCATACTTTTCCGACTCATCCCAATCAAGAGAGGTTACGCGCGCTGTATGGGCGGACCATCGGTCTGTAATGAGTTTCCACTCACCGGATGCGTCGAAAGCGTAAATCTTACCGTTGTTTGCACCCACAGCAAGTTTCTCACCGGATCCTGAAAAGGAAAGTGCGGAAATGGGAGCAGTCGCACGACGCAACTCGATACCGGTGTCCGTGAGATCAGTGCCCGAAAGCGTATAGATGTGCACTAGTTTATCATCTCCTCCGACGGCAACATTTGTTCCATGTGCAGCGATACATGTAGGGACGTACTTGACGGAAAATGCACTTGTTTGCTTGCCCTTTGAGTAAACAGTGATCGAATCAGATGACGCAACAAGGACAACATCTGATGTCGAAGCGACACCCTTGGGCTGAAATTTGAGCTGTGCTGCAGTACCCGTGAAGATCTTGCTCGGGACAGATACCGATCGGAGCGTGTCATCCCATCCAACTGTGAATACTTCAGCATCACTTTTAGGGTTAGAGGCGGCAATGCCTGCCACGTAGTTTGAGTGGTTTTCGCCTTCGACTTTCTCAGCAACACCGGAATCAATATCCCATGCTAGCACACGTCCTTCGTAGCTACCAGTAAAAAGGGTGGATCCGGAGATGCCAGCAGCAGTAATGTTCTTTTGGTGACCGTGGACCACACGTGTCGGCTTGGGGTTCCCATCAACAAGATAATTGAGATTTCCCTCGAGATCCACGCTGATTATCAAGCCGTCGCTACGGCCGGTCGGCCAAACTACACCGACCTGCTGGTCTGGTATACTGGGCACGCCTTCGTCTCCCATTCTCCATGACTGGACAGCTTTGCCAGCTTCCGGGTCCCATATACGCACCGTTTGGTCAGCACTTGCTGTCACCTAAGCCGTGGGTAAAAAGTCAGTAAGATTTACGCTGGGAGTACTTCAATGGGCCATAAAAGCCTCAAAGCGCCATGGTTAGGTTGTACCTGGAACATAACTTACAAATCGACGAGAATCACTGGCCCAGGAAACACCAAAAATACTCCCTGTATGTTCGCCTGCACCTATTTCTCCTTTCGGTTCACCTGTTTTCCCATCGTACAACCATATGCGCTTATCTGCCCCGACCGACACGAATAGACTACCATCTGGTGCGAAAGCAGACCCGAATACAAAGCGGTTATGTTGACCCCTGAGACTAGTATTGAACTTGAATGGCGCCCCGTGGTAGAAGACAAGACTGGTATCATCAGATCCGGTGACAGCACGGAAAGGCCTTTGCTGCCGGAGAGAAACGGTATTGATCTGCGAGGAATGCCCTGCTCATTTCTCAGCGTCTCTCTCACACACACACTCTCTCTCTCTCTCCCCCCTTCTTCCTCTTTTCCACTTTTGTTCCTTCCTGTGCAGGAAGACCTAATCTTTTACTTACCGGATATTTCTCCGCAAGAGTTGCCACTGTCTGCTGTCACGAAGTGACCAAATCGCTCTTTGCCATCTCCCACAGCAACGATGCGCTGCGAATCTCCATCCCACGCGATATCGTTTATTTTGCCGGCAATGATATGGTATTCGCCCTTTGTAGCACCTTCTCCAACACAATCCCAAACTCTGACGGAGCCCGAGACATCTCCTGATGCAACATAATAGCCACTCGGAGCAAATCTAGCGACGGTTGTTTGTGCGGTATGCTGGGTGTATTGCTTGCTAATGGCAGGATTGTCGATGGATCGCAAAAAGATGGATTTGCCCGAAGCATATGCTAGACGCTCTCCCTTGGGATCTGAGGAGAGAGGAGTTGGTGTTCCTCTGGCGGTGGTCGGAGAGGCCGCGTAGATGGCGTCTAGGAGCCGGGCGGCATTAGTGGGCATGGAACAGATTGTGCTAATTGCAATGGGACGCACCAGAGATGAGAGACATTGCAGGTATGGTCTTCCACGTTATGAGTGTATGTAAGAGGGTTGAGATTCTTTGCGCACTGTGTGTATATGTGATCTGCCTACGAGATGTAGGGGTGTTGGCCCATGTTTACATGCCCCGCTGTGCTGTTGATAGCTGTGGCTGGGGTGTGGCTAGGGCTGGTGGGGGTGGTAACGTGAACGCGCGTTTTAGGCGACGCGTCAACATGGAACGCAGCATCAATAGCATCAATGTTGATTGCTTAGTTGAAGAATCTTCCATAATTACCGCTTTCGTCATCACCGCACTTGGTTTTGCTCCGGAAAAACGACTAGGTGGCCGGTTGCAGCATCGGTAACGATACATTGGCCAATGGAAGAAACCAATCGCATAGTGGATCGCGATTTCCACCATCCCTTCGAGCCCTACGACATCCAGAAGCAGTTCATGGAAGCCGTTTACCAGTGCCTTGAAAATGGTCAGGTCGGAATCTTCGAGTCTCCCACAGGAACCGGCAAGTCCTTGAGTTTGATATGCGGAGCACTCACCTGGCTGCGCGATTACAAAAAACAAAAATTTGAGGATGGCTATCCAGCGACTCACCCTACAAACAGCGATGAACCTGCATGGATGTTAGATTATGCCCGCAAGCAAAAAAGGCAAGAGGCCCTCAATCGTAGACAGGAGCTCGAGGGTCGTATAGCCAGGGTTAAGGCCCAGGAAAAACAGGTCAAGGAATCTTTCGAGAGCGGTGGGCCGCGTGTGAAACGGCAGAAGTTGGTTGGAACCTTCGCTGCTAGCGCTGCTAGCGATGATGATGTACCGGTAGACGAGGCACGCTTTGCTCTGGACGATTATGACAGTGAAGCCGATCTGCCGTATCAGAAAGCACCGAGTTTTGATGATTCGGGTTTGTCTGTCGACACCCAGCGGCTGATGCAGGAACTCGGCATGTCGTTGAAACAAGGCGAGGAGCTTAACGAGGGCAGACCCAACGAGACTACCGTCTTCTTTTGTTCGAGAACACATTCGCAATTGAGCCAATTCTCCAACGAGCTACGGCGTGTGAGAATGCCCTCCGCCTTCACGCCTGCACCTCCCACGGACGGCTCCGAGTCAGACTTGCTAATCGAAGATGTCAAACATATTACACTAGGCTCGAGAAAGAACCTGTGTATCAACCCAGCCGTGCGCCGTCTCGGAAATGCTACAGCCATCAATGAGCGGTGTCTTGAGCTACAGCAGCCGGGCACGTCGCCAAATTGCAAATGCCCTTTCATGCCAAACAATGGGAATCAGGCCTTAGTCAACGACTTCCGCGACTATACGTTGGCAAAAATCAGGGACATAGAAGACCTTGGAATGCTAGGGAAACGGCTTGGTATCTGCCCTTACTATGCCTCTCGTCCAACTATCAAAGACTGCGAGGTATGATTGGCAATCCTCGCCCAGCTCTAAAGCTAACATGACAGGTTGTTACCTTGCCATATCCTCTACTATTGCAAAAGTCTGCTCGTGTGGCACTGGATCTTTCTCTCAAAGACCATATTGTAATTATCGATGAAGCGCACAACCTTATGGATGCAATAGTGGGGATTTATTCCATGTCTGTGACGCTGACCCAAGTGCAACAAGCTCGTATGCAGCTCACTGTATACCTGCAGAAATTCCGCAATAGATTAAAAGGGAAAAACCGTGTTTATGTTGCACAAACCATACGCATTATGGATTCCATCATCACTTATCTCCAGACTAAAGACGCACAACCGAATGCTGTTGATGGCGTGGTTGAATTGGGCGAGCTCATGTCCGGCAAAGGAGTCGATCTGATCAACATTTATAAACTGAACACATATCTACAGGAGAGTAAGCTGGCTCGCAAGGTTGATGGATATACGGTATATTCTGAGCAATCCAACCCTTCGAATCAAGCGCAGAGCTCCACACTCGTCCAAAAGCAGAGAACAAGACAGACGGTGCCTGTCCTAACACACGTACAATCGTTCCTACTGTCTCTCATGAATCCGTCAAATGAAGGTCGCTTCTTCTATTCCAGAGAAGAATCATCCAGCATTGCTCTGAAATATCTACTTTTAGACCCAACATTCCACTTCAAAGACATCGTTGACGATGCTCGGGCGGTTGTTTTAGCAGGTGGTACAATGTCTCCGGTACGCCCTCAACCATGCACTCTCCTTCACCACTGCTTACACATTACAGATGAGTGATTATGAGAAACATTTGTTGTCTTACCTAGACGCCTCCAGAATAAAAACGTTGTCCTGCGGTCATGTTGTACCGCCGTCAAACCTCCTGGCAGTCCCTGTCGTCCAGACGCACAGTGGAGCCGACTTCAACTTCACATTTGAAAAACGCAACTCGGAGCAGATGGTACGATTCCCCTTTCCTATTTTACTTCGTACTGACGTACATCGCAGATGATAGACCTGGGCCATACCCTTCTCGGTATCGTGCAGCACATCCCTGATGGTGTGGTTGTTTTCTTCCCTAGCTACACCTATCTGGACACATGCATAGCCGCTTGGAAAAGACTAAGTCTATCTTTCGATGATGATTCCTGTTTGGAAATGATGCGACGCATCAAACCAATCTTTTTTGAGCAACGTAGCCAATCCGCGGGAGACTCTGAAAGTGATTCATCAAAGAAAGAGACGACTGTTGATTCAGTATTAAGTGCTTATAGCAATACCGTGACCTCGGGCAATGGTCGTGGAGCACTGTTGTTTGCTGTAATTGGCGGGACGTTATCCGAAGGCATCAATTTCAGCGACTCTCTTGGCCGAGGTGTCGTTGTGGTTGGCCTGCCATTTCCCAACCCCCATTCTGCAGAGTGGAAGGCAAAAATGCAATATATCTCGTCCAAGGCAGCCAGTGTGGGACAGGATGGGAAAGCAGCAGCACGCGACTTTTATGAAAACGCATGCATGCGTGCAGTCAATCAATGTGTGGGACGTGCGATTCGACACCGAGCAGATTACGCTGCAATTCTCATGTTGGATTCTCGTTATGGTGGGCAACGCATTCAGGCTAAGCTCCCTGGATGGATCCGGGGTAGCCTGACCAATGGCACAAAACTAGGAGAGGTCAAGAAACTTTTGGATGATTTTTTCAAAGCAAAGCGCACTTGATAGGGAATGTGCGTGACATGCTACCAAGGTATGTATATATCTAGGTGGATTCACTTTCCATCATATTTGACTGCACCATAGGTGTGACAGTGTGTCGGTGGGCTTGCTGGTCCTCCCCTGGTTGTTTGAATCTCTAGAGAGCAATTTCAATATTCGCCAAAGTATATCTTTGATTGAGCTTTTCTGAAAGAGCTCCTAATGGCTGTGGCAACTTCTCGCTGTTTCCGATTCATGGAAATTGGGTGCCCCTCTTCCTGCTGTGACACCCCCGCCACCTGTATCACACCCCAATCACCGAATATGCAACTTACTGTGTATACATCTTTGTGACTGCTAGGGATAATTGGACGAATAGGGATATGTGATCGATGCTGGCCTGCAAGATTGTGCAGCTTGTCCAATGAGTAGGGTATTGGGTGCGGCCTTGCAGGCTGGGCCTCGCACATCAGGGTCTACTTTATGTCGTCGGCCTAATAACTGAAAACATATCAATAGTCGCGCTATCCATATGACCTGTCCATCTCACCTATAGTTCTTATAGACAATGTGCAGCTCGAAACAACGTGGTTCAACTTCAAATATTCTCTGCAACCTCTTGTCGGCCACAACGTTCCGACGCGAAAGCGAGACGATATCGCCATTGAATGTCGGGAAATTTAGTAGGGACGATCTTATTACAAGGGAACAAAGCCGCTACGCAGCCGTTCGTAGATCAATCAGCCTGATAGCCACCAGACACGGAAACCACTCGCACACATCTCGCGTTCCATTTGAAAAACCCGCCACGTATCGCAATGTCATCTTCACTCGGAACCAGTGGTCTCGACAGAAAGACAAAAATCGGCATCATCGCCAGTGTTGTCGTGGTCGTTGTGTTGCTGGTTATGGGTTGCACGATCGGAGTGCTAGATTGCAGGAAGGGTTTTCGGCGGCGCAAACAGCGAACACTCCAAAAACGCGACTCTGAATTGGTGATGCTGGAGTCACAAATGCGAAGGGATTCGACGGTAACACAAACTCAGACGCAGCGACGGAGGTTGGAACATGGTTTGTGGGATCACCTGAAGAATCCGCAAAATAGTGATGGTGGAGCTGAAGCTAAGGACGCATGTCAAAGTGTTGATGTGGAAAAGGATCTTTCTAATCGGGTGGAAGGTATGACGGGCATGCAGCAGCAAAAGACACCATGAGGATTCAGGATATGTGAGGAGCTGGTTGTCAGCGAGAAGTGTTTGTGAATTCGGGAATGAGTGAATTCACCCTCGGCAAGTCCACCTTAGTGCAATGAGACTGGATGAATAGTGGTTAGTTAATGAGAGAGCCGTCAACTGAGTTATCTCTTGTTTGGTTGCAAACAGACTTTGAAGTTGCGGAGCCGGACAAGGTACACTAATTTCGTCGTGCCCAGGTGGCGAAAGTGTGGCGTATTCAACTCCGAATGCGGCATAGAAGGACCGGGGTTCCGTCTCACCTTAGCTTCAGACCTTCAAGTATCGTG
This sequence comes from Periconia macrospinosa, assembly GCA_003073855.1. Taxonomy (NCBI): domain Eukaryota; kingdom Fungi; phylum Ascomycota; class Dothideomycetes; order Pleosporales; family Periconiaceae; genus Periconia; species Periconia macrospinosa. Next base: position 193,080 of record KZ805346.1, on the reverse strand, counting down.
GCTTCATCTGCCGACGACCCTCGCGCAATATTTCATACTGCTTGTTATCAAGGTGAATATAGATACTTACTGCCGATCAACCACATTGCGCTTAGGAGTACAGTACTCACCAGCAACCCATATTTAGACGACGATGCTAGGGGTGTCGGGCGGTTTTGCAAGACATTCGACCATAACCCAATCATGTCGGTAGGATGGAATACTTCAGCAAGGGAAGACAGAGGCGCCTACATGAGTGTAGCACAAGTCGAAGATGGAAATGCGGAACATGATTTTGTGAATGATGACTTCCTGTAAGTTTCCAGAGCCGTGTTTTTCCACTTCATAGCGACAGACTCTTCACACCTACCTTTCCTTGAATTGAACACGAACACGTCATGAGAACACATCAAATGAGTCAACAGTCGATTTTGAACGTATACATACATGAAGTATCAATTGATCGGTACAAATACTATCACCGCCACTGACTACCTCATAGGAAGAATACAGAGGACGGCTTCGACATTAAGCTTACAGCCCCTGATGGCGAAATTCCAACCCTGACCGAGCTCGCGACTCTTCCCAAAGTCTCAGATAGCCTGCCTTGGGGAGCTTTCCTCGTGGCAATTGTCGAGCTGTGTGAACGTTTCGCGTACTACGGTCTATCCGGTCCTTTCCAAAATTACATGGCCAACAAATACCATGACCCCAACGGATTGCCTGGAGCACTTGGCCTGGCTCAATCAGGAGCAACTGCCTCTAGCAATGCTTTCCAACTATGGTGCTACGTCACGCCAATTTTGGGCGCTGTAATCGCTGATCAATATCTGGGGAAGTACCGGACTATCATGTATTTCTCCATCATTTACATGGTCGGAATACTCATCCTCTTCGCTACTTCGCTTCCTATTTCTATTGAAAGAGGCGGAGCGCTTCCAGGACTCATTGCAGCCATGATCATCATTGGGATCGGCACCGGTGGGATCAAAGCAAATGTTTCACCTTTGATTGCCGAACAAGTACGATCGACAAAGCCCTTTATCAAACATTTAGCAAAAGGCCGACGAGTTATTGTTGATCCAGAGGCTACAGTACAACGCATTTACATGATGTTTTATATGTGTATAAATCTTGGATCAATCTCGGCCATCGCTACCACAATGCTCGAGCTCCACGTCGGATTTTGGAGTGCCTATCTATTGACTTTCATCATGTTCTGCGTTGGATTTCTCGTGTTGGTTAACGGCAAAAACAAATACGTTATCAAGCCACCCCAAGGAGGTGTGATTAATAACTGTTTCAGAGCCCTCTGGATCGCTTCCCAAAATCGGTTTGATCTTGATCAGGCAAAACCTTCATTCCAAGCACGAGCTAGTAGCGTTAATGTGCTTCCATGGGACGATAAATTCATCGACGAGTTGAAGACTTCGCTTGTAGCGTGCAAAATCTGTCTCTTCTTTCCTGTATATTGGGTGACTTACAGTCAGATGATGAACAACTTTGTTTCGCAAGGTAAGCAGCGTCACCTATGCAGAATTGGATGCGGAGCGACTGACTTTGCGTAGCGGGGACAATGCAACTTCACGGCCTTCCCAACGACATCCTGCCGAACATTGACCCAATCACAATTATCATCATGATCCCAGTCCTAGACAGATTTGTTTATCCTTTCATGCGCACGCGTCTAAAAATTCCCTTCAGGCCGATTGCTCGCATGACTTGCGGGTTTCTTATCGCCGCCTCGGGCATGGCGTACGCGGCTGTACTCCAATCCCGCATTTACGCTTCCGGTCCCTGCTTCCAGCGCCCGTCTCATTGCGAAGCCGGTAAAATTGGAGAAGACAAGTATAGACCAAATGAAATCCATGTGGCGTGGCAGACACCCGCATACATTTTGATCGCCATCAGCGAGATTTTAGCCAGTGTCACGGGCCTAGAATTGGCCTATTCCAAAGCACCTCAAGGCATGAAGAGCTTCATCATGTCCCTGTACCTTCTGACTTCGGCCGTAGGTAGCGCTCTTGGTATTCTTATCGCACCTTTCGCAAAAGATCCTCACTTGGTCTGGCTGTACGCTGGATTGGCCTGCGCGGCTGGCTTTGCTGGCTTCTTCTTTTATTGGACATTCAAAGATACAGAAGAAGTGCAGCCTAGACCCATAGCCACAATAGATGATATTGAACTGTCCAGAAGAGGGAGCCAAGGGGATGGAGATGACACTCACTTACATGGAGGCGAGTCGCCACGGTAGCAAATGAAGTATCGTGAGAGATTACCATCCCGCTGCTTTGAAGAACAAGGGGGGGTGGGAGGGAACGGGGACAAAAAAATGAAGCCGTTACTGAAGCCATTGCCCAGGCTGAGAATCGAACTCAGAATAACACGGCCACAACGTGTCGTGATACCATTTCACCACCTGAGCGACAGAGTGCATTCCAGCATAATTGTTTTATATAGCATGTAGAAAGTCGTGATTAGACACGATATTTTTCGTCGGTTTTCCGGTTATTGGCATGCGTAAAGATAAATTTTCAGAGCCCCACAGTAATCGACTCCCCACAAAGGAATTTCTGTGCCACGTTGGCGGCAACTCTTGTATATTACTTGTATAACGTTGCAACTTGAGCATATGCAGCTCCCAAGTAGAATTTTTCATGCATTATATGCATCAATTTGTCCGACCACAAAGTTGCCATCAGTGATGCATTCATCTTCTCCAGCATCCATTCCTGCATCGTTGGTGTGCAGTATTCGTACGCCATTATGAAACTCAAAGACATACTGAAAGAATCTAGTGTTCTATTGTCGTGCGCCGCTCTGAGCGTGTTGCAAATCTCATATGCTTTCATTCGTGATTTGGCTTCTAAAGCATAGTACAAAGGCTCGCTGGACGGAAGCAACTCCATCTACACACGACAATGTACGGTTGATTAGTTATGGGCTTGGATTCATATTTGGCTGAAATATGGGCAGCGACGTACAAGTATTCTATTACTTGCAAGAAGAAGCGCACCGGCCAGAGTAAATGTCGCAACAGCGTGGTTATGGTGAATGTCCAAAGTCGCTGGCGCCCCACTGAAGTCTGTGAGTGCAGATGTTCCGATTTTATATAAACCGTCGCATGTTCTTGCTTCCACCGATGCGCTTATATCTTCTAAAGCCTGTTTGAAACGGCAGAGTTTATCGAGAAGAGCCTTGCGTAGTTTCTTCGAGCCTCGAACGCCATTTACAAAGTCCGTGTTATCCATCCGGGGAATGAACACGGGTTCGTTTGAATACGTATCATATTTTGCACATGCATATAGAGGAGTTGGTTCTGATACAGAGTCAATGTCAGTATTGAACGATGCTTAAAATCCGTCCGTTGAAATCCTACTTCGGCCCATTTTATGCTCATTCTGGTCCTGCATGTCGCATAAAAATCCGGGGAGTGTGGCAGAAAGTCGCATAAGCTCTTGTCGAGCACCTTCGCATGAGAAAGAGTCTGCTCTATTAAAGGCAATATCATCCCATTCGGGTGCTGCCAAAAAGCAGTGTCTTCTGTCATAGACGCAGCTCATTGTCTACACTACATTGTTAATATATCTTTTTTTCTTGATTAAATATAAAGTTTATCAAATAGAGAGAGGTGAACGCAAGTTATAACACAATAGGATGGCATACAATACCTCCTACACTAAAGTGCAGAATGTCTCTCAAAAATTTATCCTTCGAGTAGTTGCCTGGGCCTTGCAGCTCCGCTATGCAATAAAAGGATATGAAGTCAGTAAAGATACCCCAGAACATTCCGCACAACTCGTCAAGTCACATGTAGCGATTCAGTTCACTTCGTACTTCAGCACATACCTAGTCGACCTACTCCACGTATATGAGTCAAATATCGAGTGCCTGCTCTTGGCCCTGCCATAGCCTGTATGCATCATATTGGTATCTTTTTCTATAGTTCTTGGTACTTAGATACTCACCTCAACAACCCCTAAGAGTACGGCTGCGCAAAGCGTATTGGGCGAATGGACTTGCTGGTGGTCTTCCAGGCTGACTTGAAGGATTTGAACAGCATAAAGATAGGGTTTTGGATCAATGATATCTCCGGGGTTTTTTTGCTGGACCAATGAGCGATGCACATGAACTAAACAGCTTACAGCAGCGTCAAGCGCAGCACTGTGGCCGATTCTGACAGGAACCCTGCGTATAAAGTTCCCGAGCTTGGAGAGCTGGAGCCCGGCACTCTTACTCTCCAATGCTTCGACTAGTGTTTGCGCCAGGCGATGTTGTGGGGATGGGAATGCAGCCACGAAGGACAAAGAGTGAAGAGACAGCTTCAGGAAATCCGGATCGTTTGGAAGCTGTAAATTTCGACTCGATGGAGATGCTTCGCGTCGACCCATCTTGCATTTGCTCCCTGCTGGATCATCCAAGTATTACATTAGTACACGCCTTGGCTTAGAACGGTCACGGTCGATCATGCATACTATGAGTTGAGTTACTGCTGAAAATTGAAGTCGCATCGTCGGAACTCAATCTCGGTCCAAGATCTTTGAAAGTATGGCGGGAGGGAGGCCCGGGGCAGCGCTTTCCATTTTTCTGGCAATGGATGCAGATGGGCCAAGTTTCATCGCACTTGGTAATGTTAGGCTTCCTGTTCATCTCTTCAAGAACATTTTATTGATGCTAAATCAAGGTTCACCTTTATTTTGCGTTTCCTGCAGACAGCACAACCCGTTGATTTAGGGACACCAACCATGCTATCATACGTGATTGGTGTTGACGTGTTGTGAAATCGAGTAATGGGAGTAATTAAGAAATCAAAATCCAAGAAGATGGAAGGAGCATCGCAGGGGACAAGGCGCAACGTACATATATTGTATCGACAGAATCAGTACAAGCGCAATGATCAAGGCTCATACTATTGGAGGATATACTGCTAACAAACGGTCGCACTTACATACGTAACTACTTACTCATTTTCCATGTAAAATAGATTGCGTATCTATCACGTGCTCGCACCGTGTTGCTTGATTAGGAGATTCTACACATTTAAAGTTGAAGCTAGTGCCGTCATACACAGCGATCCGACCATTCGAGGTACCGTAAAAACTCACCCATACCGGTTACGCCGTCGTTTTTGGCTGTTAATTTAATTGGCTGCTGGATTACTATTAACCAATAAGATACGTGAAATTACCCCAAAGTGACAGCTGCGTCTAATAAGATATTAGTATTTCCTGTAGCTAAGAGCGACGGCGTAATCGGTATGGGTGAGTTTTTACGGTACTACAGAGGGGGCACACGTCGGGTCGCGACATTTCGGGTAGGTAGTGTACTGACTACTAATTGACTAATTATATCAATTCAACGGAGGAGATAAGCGTAACTTCTTATTCGTAGAAGAATACAGTTAAGCCGGACCCCCCCGAAATGTCGCGACTCGACGTGTCTAGAAAGCTGAATGACTCAGCTTGGAGGGCTGCGGACTTCGTCTTTCAGAGTGTTTCAGCCATGGTACTTGTGTATGTCCCCTCGTATTGACTGTCAGAAAATCCTAGGCCCAAGCTATGAGCAACAGCTGGTGCAGTAATGGCATGACAAGCGATATGGATCTTACGTCTGTTGATGACAGTGGCGTCAACTGCTCAAAGTAGTGCTATGGCTGCCAATCGTGGTGACTGACAAAGGGGCTGATCTGGCGTAAGATAAGCGCTGATTAACTAGAGGGCTGAGGCTTATCATCACTTCGCATTGCAGGTCGCTTCAGTTACCAGGGCATTGATCATCACTCGAGTTGCTCTACTAAGATTTAATATCGAAGAATGACCAGAGACTGATGTTTTGTTCCTACCATACCCTACAAAAAGTCAAAATGTCGCCGCGTGTGTACTGTTTGTCCCCCGCTCACAAGGGGCTTAGCGCTGACGATAAATGCCACACTGTCAGTGGATACCCCACAAAACGGTGAATCCTTTGAGTTGTAGTTCCCTATTTTAGTTGTCGGAACGTCTTCTCCGAACCGTTAGCATGGTTGATTTCTTATACGTACATGAACGTTGTCTGTCTGATTTATTAGATTTTTCGGGGGTACCAAAGTGTCGGTGAGCCTGTGATGACAGCAACGAGGATCAAAAAAGAAAGCAAAGTATCGAGGGATTAGTATACGAACTCGGGTACGTGCTTAACAATGTACGGTGTGAATTGTGCGGACGTCACGGCAACATCCCGAGAGGGATGGCATTGTCAAAGAAACAACCAAGATATTATACTAACCACACAGAAGAACGCCCAAATCAAAACATTTGGGATGCGAATATCGATCAGTCCGATTTGGGTAAGGTCATGGTTTCGTATGGACATCGCTGTGCAGAAAACACGATTGGGCACTGCACGGTCGCATACGCGCCATCCCAAAGATACCTACGTACGTTGGTGGTTGTAGCACTGGTCTGACTAACACTAACTAGTTGACCATCGCCCTGTCAGCCCGCGAGAGCCGAATACGTGAAGCCATATTCGCTAAGCCCTCTCGAGATTACTTACCATATTATGCACAGCCTTACCCATATTTCCTGTACTCTATCCCGGATTTTAGTTACCTACCGTTTCGATTCTCAACATCGCATTGCATGCGTCCGTATCCTGGTCCCACAACACACTTGACCTTCTGCATTCCTATAGACAAATAATAGTGTTTTGATAAGCTGAACCCCCAACTACCAATACTTTCGTACATAACCGACAACTATGTAAGCTATCCACTTTTGCTGCCGTATCCAACGCCACGGGTCTGTCATCACGAGAGAATACGAATCATTGGCCCGCGTGGCGATGCAAGTACAACACGATCTTTTAGAAATGAACTGCCGGTTCCACTTCTGTCGGCTCTCGTGGCATCCTCAGGGTAGTTGCAGGATCCCGCAGGGTTCGACTACTGGGCTAAAGGTCCGGCCCGCGTAGCAAGGAGGGAGAGGAGAGCGACGACCTTTTCCCATTCTTGGTCTTGCATTACTTCTGCTAATAGAGCCAGTTAGGCTCCTGTACTAGCCACTGAAGGTCCAAATTAGCAATAACTCGGTGTAGGCCCCATGCCAAAGTTCATCCTAAGACATTCGCATCACTCAATCTTGATAAGGCATCGATACGTTTTGAAACTTCATACAAGCTGCTGCCTCGCCTATTATGGTTTCGTGGCTGGTTGGCAAACAGACTACGGCAATTGGACCTGGATATCGGGCCAAAGCACGGGCGCTCCAAAGACCCGGTACAGAAGCTAGGGGCGTGGTGGATACGAAGAGCATTGGAATCTTATGTTCATGAAATGCCGGTATGCACTGTACGCAGCTGTCGGCTGTTCTAAACGAGGGCCCCTAGCGATTCGTGGTGACGAGCGTAGCCGTGCCTGACATTCACTAGATCACCCATCTTAGCGTCAAGTGAGTCGTTGCGTGTAAGCGCTGTGAAACTATGGGAAAGGTTAACTCACATGCTCAACAAATATGGCACATTCCCATTTTGCTAAGAATTGATCCATACTTTTCTGTTGTTAAAAGATCACATAAGCTTCCAGGCGCTGCCTTCGGCGGCGTATAAGTCAGCCACAGAGCCTACTAGTCTACACTGTGTTGGCTGGCCCCAAGGCTTTCTGTTAGGCATCTCGCTTACGCAAACCGTTCTGAGAATACATGTTGGTGGCATTTGACCGGTATATGGAATGGTGGAAGCTTCACGGGTCGCTCCGTGTTGCATCCGGTTCCAAATATTGAACTCGGATTTCGACTTTTTACCCCCGAACCCAGCCGAATGCAACCCTGCACTTTTGAGTCAGGGGACGGTCAGTGAGAAAGAGTGTTCCCTGCAGTTTTACTGCACTGTCGGCTGTTTTGTTCTGCCGAATTTCTCTAAGTGTACCATTAGAGCTTACATATGGTCCTCGGATGTGTGCATCGATCAAGCCTCCCAGCTGCAAGGTACGCGAGTACTCAAGCCATGTCTAGTTTTCCTTGCCATGCGAGTTTGTCCTGCGGACTTTGGATATTCACGAAGGCAACAAGATCCCACGCCACTAACACGAGAAGTAAGATACTTGCCGAAAAGGCCTTGCAGGAATCCAACTTGTAAATCAGTCAATCAAATCACGTACAGCAACCCATACTGAGTTGCCAAGACCAAATTCAGGAGTTCCTGAAGACTGCTCACTTGCATTCAATAGTGTAGAGAAGCTCACTACTGCAAGCCTCTCCGTGAGAGCTCTTCTGGACAGCTGTATTCAAGACTTTCAACCATTAGATGAAGCTTTCACTACACCCTTCTTCTCTGTTCAGAAGGTCGGTTATGCAAGTACGGTAGTATTGAGCCACCCGTAAGCTCCCGTTGTTCCGCAAAGGTGAATATGATAGTATAGCACTTCACTTTGCAGTACAGTTAGACATTGTGATATCATATCAGTAATACAGTGAGAAGTTGTATATTTTCGATGATTGTAAATTTCGGTTACTGACATGACTAGTCTATACGGGCTTATTTATATATAGCATATACGAGCGTTACCTAGCTGATAATCTGAAGTGCTGCCTAGGAACCAGCTACTTGGCTTCAATATTACCTCCGACCACCCTTGTTTTACCTCTCTAAAACTCACTTATCGTATCCAGCGATGCCATTCAATCTTTTGGGGTGAGTAAGTCCTGACAGATGCTGAGGAGCGGGATATATAAGACAGTGTTTTCCCCCTCATCAAACACACCTTCACTTCAGCACCAAGTTAGCTCTACAGTGTCTTTCTTTCCCCCTTTACGCTTCTCTTGAGTTGATTCAGTATTAAGCATTCTTGCAAAAAACTAGTTTCAGCATGAGATCTTTTCTCGCCTGGGGAGCAGCGCTTGTTGCCATCTCCGTTCCCATCGTTCAAGCAAAACCGCTTCAAGCTAAACGTCTTGACCTTCTTTCTGCTCTTGAGAAACCTGATTCTCTCGAAAAGAAGCAGGCATGCACCAACGGGCCTACCACTCGTAACTGTTGGCTTCCTGGATTCGACTCAAACACCAACCAATATGAAAAATGGCCTCAGGGGAAATTAGTTCGCAAAACTCTGGTAATTACCAACACAACCTGCAATCCAGATGGTGCTGGATCAAGGGTTTGTATGCTTATCGATGGGTCTTTACCCGGTACGGGATGAATCAAACCATCATACACACTTCTATACTGACCATATCTTTAGGTCCTACCATCATTGGAGACTGGGGTGACACTTTTGAAATCACCGTGAGGAACCAACTCCAGCACAACGGAACCTCAATTCACTGGCATGGCCTACGTCAATTGGGCTCCAATACTGAAGATGGAGTAAGTCTATGGCCTTGGTTGTATACATATTTTCTGGATGATCATGCTGATTTCACTTAGGTCAACGGAGTAACTGAGTGCGCACTTGCTCCAGGCGACAGCAAAACATATAGGTTTCAAGCCACTGAATATGGAACCACTTGGTACCATTCTCACTTTAGTGCACAATATGGCGACGGTGTTGTTGGAACGATCATGTACGTCAGTTTCGGTCCGTTATGCTGGATATTGACTAACTCATGTGTAGTATCAATGGCCCAGCTACTGCGAATTATGATATCGACTTAGGCACTTGTAAGTATGAATACTCCTGAGAATGCGGGCGAAACTAATAGAATGCCTAAGATACCGTATCGGATTGGTACTACCCTACCGCCTATCAAGCCGCCCGCCGGGCCTTCATAGCTCCTCAAGCCGGCGATAACATTATTATCAATGGTACCAACAAAAATGCCAATGGAGGCGGAAAGTATAGCAACGTCACGCTTGAGCCTGGCAAAAGCCACCGGCTACGCCTTGTCAACACTGCGCTGGACATCGCCGCCCGAGTCTCTCTTGATGGACACAATTTCACTGTCATCGCTGAAGACTTCGTACCAGTTGTTCCTTACAATACGTCTTGGGTCCTCCTCGGTATTGGTCAGAGATACGATGTAATCGTTCACGCTACCCAAACATCCAGTGGAAATGGAAACTTCTGGTTCCGTGCCGAAGCCGAAGGACTTTGCGCAAGCGCTATAAAAAACAACAACGTCGGCCGTGCCATATTTACCTATAAGAATTCGACCTTGGCTGACCCTTCAACGAACACACCTAATCCCAATCCACCAACGGTCTGTATGGACCCGAAGTCAACCCCACAAATCCCCAGGGATGTACCAAGTGAGACCTTTGCGGCTCAAGCCCAGGCACTACCTATTACGTTCGAAAACACAGTTGCCGTAAGTTGAAAAGTTTGGAGATAGTGCGAATAGAAAAGCTGACAATAATCCAATGAAGACAAACAACGAGAGCCTGGTACTTTGGACAGTAAATGGATCATCAATGATGTATGTCCCGGTCTCATTACATGTCATAACTTGCATACGGAAATGGCTGACAGCACTTCACTTTCACAGTATCGACCCTGCCGAACCGACACTCGAGTATCTCACCAAGAACAACAACTCGTACCCGAAACAGTACAACCTTATTGAAGTCAATCCAAATGTCGCTGTAAGCTACCGCTGACATGTGTTGTTTTCCTTGCCTATACAAGCTTTACTGACGTCTCACAGTGGACGTACTGGGTCATTCAACAGATTGTTGATGGAAACAACCCCGCTCCTGGAATTCCGTAAGTAGATTCCCATACCATACCTGCCATTATGAGACGTGGTGTTCTGGGGACGTTCTTCTCCTCCGTTCTTTAAGCGTATGCCGATCAACATAGCAGTATTATACTAACTATACGCCACTCCTTGCAGTCACCCGATCCACTTGCACGGTCATGATATGTTTGTCCTCGGCACTGGAAGCGGCAAATTCGATGTGAATCAGCACTTTAGCCAACTCACTTTCCAAAACCCGCCCCGCCGGGACGTCCACCACATCCCTGCACGAGGATGGATGGTAATCGCCTATCCTACCGACAACGTAAGTTCCCGCCTCCTGCTTTCTTCCGTTTGGCTGTAACTGACATGTACGCTTAATCCAGCCCGGAGCCTGGCTTATGCACTGCCATATCGCCTTTCATGTAGCCATGGGTCTGAGCGTGCAGTTCCTCGAGCGCAAACCCGAGATCAAGCTCCCTGCCCGGAACAGTGAGTGGTTCAATACCTGCACAAACTACGAAAATTACCTGCGCAACAAGCCTGTCTATGCACAGGACGACTCGGGCCTCAAGAAGAGGTACCCATCGCTACCGGGTTCTTTTGATCCGATGAATATGTCGCCTGCGAAATTCTAAATGGAAAAGCCTATCGGAGACTGGGTTAGAAGGTCCAGAGATATTTTCACTGTTGATATTGAATTTTTAGGTTTGAGATTCCTTCCGAATGACGGTATGGGGCGAGAAGAATGAAGAGCAACTAAACTTCGATTGGTAAATACTGTTTGTCTGCTTTTTTGTTTCATACCTCTCCTACCTTTTCCTTAATAATCCTTGTTCCCTCAAGGATATCGCTCGCTCGTTACTATCTTCCCTAGCGGTTCAACTTGAAATTCCTCTCCTATGTAAACCGTTAATTATAACCGAGAATGTATATATGTCTACCGAAAACTACTCTGCCTCTCCCTGAACCAATTTATACGTCGTGCGCATCTGTTTTTTTCGTTCAAGATTCTGCAAACAGAATGAGCAGGATTGATCAAAATATCAAAACAGGAACAAACGGTAGGGAGGGAATGAGAAATCAATACAAAAAGTATTGTACCATCCCCGGCCATAAAACAGGTATTAATGGAAATAATCATTGTGACCCATGGTTTGTATATCTTTCACTGATGCAATAGGCCCTGACTGCATCTGTGCTATTTTGATATCCAATTGCAATACAAGTCGGTGCGCAATGTTACATGTATCATGTATGTATGCTAAGATGCTAAGAACCATCATATCATGTAAGACTCTGAAAACAGAAATGTAGCCAAGAGAATTAAGCATGGTTAGTTTTCGCAAGAGTAATTCATTACAGTGGTGCATGATCGGTAGATGGTGTCAAACCTAAGCACAAAGCCAAGCAAAGGTTGATCGACGGACTAGGTAGGCAGGTAGGTAATTGAATATGCAGCTTACCGAAAAGCATCACCCGAAACCCTGCATTAACCAGTTCCCGTGCAGTCTTGGAGAAAACTAAACTCGGCGTAGCCTTGTAATGAACGAACAACACCTTCGTCTTGTCTGATGGCCTCTAATCGTAAACCCGCTTTTTTTTTTTTTTTTTTTTTTTTCTTCGGTAAAAAGTGTCGGCATTGCGAACACCAGGAAGAGCACTGTGCAGGTATGCCATGGCGGGCGGCTTCTATGGAGAGAATTATAAGGTGCCGGGGTTTCAAGAGACGTCGACGTGTTAGTGGCTAGTTTCATAGTTATAATAAGAGGCAGTCAGCTGCCGTAGGAGAAAGATGACCCCCATTCCAGGATGGTCTCTTGGGTACTGAAATAACTTCAAGTGCGAGGCCAAGCAAGCCCACAGCGCAATGCAGATGATATATGCCTTCATCTTGTTAGGGACTAGAAGGGCTGATGGCCGAGATGACATGGAGTAGAATCCTTGTAGAACTTGCTCGCCAAGTTGCTACATGTTGATGCATAAAGACCTTCCCATAAGAGGGTGACTGAGACTTGAAGAATAATGCTATTTCATTTATCGAAGGACGCTCAGGACGCTCAGGACGCTAAGGACGCTTCGTAGAACAGAGCAGATAACAGCTAATGATAGCAATGTATGATGATACTTGAATGCCAGAAAGTGGCGAACGAACTGAGAGTGTATCAGGTATATGTGCGTATAATTCTTCGCCCGCCGGAACAACTCCCCAAAAGAAAACAAAAATAATCGGATTGCAACTTTTCCGTCTAGTGCAATATACTAGGAGAATCCCTGATTCCCAATATGTTTTATATTCCACCTTCTTTTCTCTCCAGTAGATTGCAAGTTGGCTATACGATGCCATACACCCGCTTTGCGATGAGATAGCAGAAGAGACCAAACATCACTAGTCCAGATGTAATACACCAAAACCAATTCAAGTTCTCGATGTCTTGACCAGGTACGAGACCTGCCGCAGAGAGGAATATTGTTAGCTTCGCATAGAACAAGCTTGAGCAAGCTAAAGGATTAGGGTGCACGTCATAGACTTACAATTCATTCCCCATATACCAGTGACAACGTTCATGGGAAGGACGATGGTGCCCAAGACGGTAAGCTTGCCTAGAATGTCTGACGTCTTTTCCTGACGCTCGTTCATGCGGATATTGACGTGAGCGAGGTAGTTACTATGCGCGCGGGAGAGTAATCTGCAACGGAAAATTGCAACATCAGTATAAGAGATACGTATGGAAAGGAACACGATCGTGACTTACGTTTCGTAATGACTCAAGTTGGCAGTCATGGTTACGATATGATCCTGAATGTCTCCCAAATATAGTCCAATCTCGCTGCGAGGCGCAACGTCCCATTGTTCGTTGCACCTTTTTGCAAACCCTTTGATGACGTCTGCTTTGGTACTTAGTAGACGATACAGGCTCATGACCTTTTTCCTGCATTCGCCTACACGCCGAAGCATATCCCGACCGCCGTCCTGCGTTGGCCTGGAGCCCTCGGGATCTTTCTCAGATCGAGTGCCATTATACGATGATGTATTGAAGGATGAAGAATTTTGCTTCTTAATCTCCTGTTCCTCTTCTATCGAGTAAGACCGCAAGACGGCTTCGTCAATGTCGTCGACTTCTTCCTCAATCCGCTGACTAAGAGGCGCGTATGCATCTGTTATGTCATCGATGATGGCGTACGATATCCAGTCTGGGGAGAGAATCAGATAATCCTTCAGTTGACGAATACGGCGGCGCACATTTGCTGGATGTGGCGTCATGGAGAAGTGAAAGCTGATGACGCCTTCCCGAAAGACGACGACATAGAGATTGACGGGTTCAAGATAGTCTTCGCTATTTTCATCCTGTTCGAAAGTCCGATAGTTGATAAAATAGTAGTTTTTGAACAACTCGACCTTCTCTCGCTGCTCCTGCATGAGAATGTCCTCGGCTGTGAGTGGATGTATACCAAACGCTTTGGATATAATTTTCATTTCAGCATCTGTGGGCGATAGAACATCGAGCCAAAACGCAGGCCGCGGGCCATAGCGCTTTGGCTTCTCCATGACTACACGCGGAGTTCCGGTGGGTGTGCGGCCGGGTGTACGGCCGGGTGTGCTGGAGCGGGTCTGTTCGCCCGATGATGCCTGTTTAAGCTCCCTTTTGATGGCCGAGGGTTGCATGTTGGCTCGCGAAGAACCGTTTATGGCTGACCTCCGGTCTATGGTGGTCTCCCTCGACATTGACACATATTCTTCGTCAGTGTCAGTCTCATCATCGGTGCTATCCTCAATGATGGGTGGATCTGGAACGAAGAGATTGCGGAAGGTCTGTCCAGGCTGCACAAGTTCGCTTATGGTCTGGCTGTGGATGGTATTCTCGAATTCTTCGTTGAAGTAGGTGAAACGATAGGGGGCATCCTCGGCGTTGCGATGCCATGCATGCTTCTGTGGCCGCAGACGCCCATCGACCATGAGTGGCTCGTTGATTTTGCGAGCGCGCATGCCTTCCAGTGTACGCTGCTCCTTTTCCTCTTGTGACCATGCCTCGAGCACCGCCAAATCAGGCCAACGTCTCCGGCGCCTACGCCCACGCGGCTCACTACTGTCCTGGCGGCTCATATAATCTTCATTTCCAATCTCGGACATGTCTTCTTGTGGGAAGCAGACGTCTTCAGCAGCCTGCATGGCGGTCATGCGGCGTCGCAAACCACCGGGAGCTGCTGGGGAGGCGGACGCGGGTTTGTCATCAGGATTTTTGGCGGGCTCCTTTTTGGCAGGTTCCTCGTCAATGTCGATAAGGACGTCGCGCATTCGGCCTCTGCTACCTGGGGGCGATCGGGAGGCGTGGTCGATGCTGTCGTTCAGCATTACATCGTCATATGGGGTTTCAGGACCCAAAACTGGACTTCCGGGCACTGAGGGCGGATTGTTGACATCGTAATCATCCATGTTGCTTTGTGAATGATGCTGCATGGCGACATTGGGGGGCATGGCTATGGACAAGCTCGCTCTGCGTTGAGCGCGGCCTGTACTGTTGGTGCCGCCATAGCCGGTGCCGGTTCTGATGTCTCGCATAGAGCTTGTCATCAAGGGTGTGCGGTCATTATCGTCATCGGCGTCTTGCTGGTAGGAGAGATTGTAGCGACCAGAGGTATAAGCGGGGGCTGCAAGGTGTTGGGGAGAGTCGGCGAATGGTAGAGTGGACCGTGATTGTAGCATGTTGGAGGCGTGCTGCACACTTTGGCGGCGAGTCTGGAGGGAGGGCGGCTGGTCGCGGTGGTCTAACAAGGCTTCGCTCTCGAGGCTGTCGTTGCTACGCTTGGTGCGCAAGCGGTAGAAGCTCGAGTTGGCGCGGGAGGAGGATTGGGGGTTCACGTCGACCAAGCTGGGGCGCGGCTCGTCAGCCATGTCGCTCGCGACTTCGTCGTCGAGAGGTTCGCCTACAGCGGCAAAGGATTGACGGCGGTTGCGACGTTTTTGCTTCTTGCCGCCGCGATGCTTGCGCTTCTTAGGCTGGGCTGAGGTTGAGAGTGTGTTGGAAGGCTGCACGGTTCCAGCAGCCCCTTCAACAGCAGCATTGGGGGTGCTCTGGGAATGAGGGGCAGCCATTTGTGCATATGAGACGGTGTTGTTGACAGTAGAGCTGGTGCTGCTGGAGGCCGGAGCGTGCGTGTTCCCGTGAGCGTTGTCAGCCATTGTGGCTTGGGGCGGCCTGCAGCCGGCGGAGGGGCGCGATGATTGGGAGGACGGAAGGAGGGGAAAAAGAGGTTGGGGGGATGAGGCTACAATGGCGGTCAATGGCGACGCTATGGGATCAATGTTATGATATGTACTGTAGTTAGCCCAGCAAACAAGCCGAATACCCAAGTTAGAAGAGAAATGAGTCGAGAGACAGACACGGGACCGACGCGGACGCGCGGACTCGGGAGGACTTCTGCTTTCAAGTTGCTTCAATTCCACGGTGACGACATGGCATGGCCCGAGCGTAGCCAATGGCATTCCTTGCATTTTGCTATCACGAGCTAAATTGCCTAGTTGGGCCTGGTTTCTTCCAACCATACCTTAGGTAATCAATTCAATCCATCTACATGTTTAACTACGATACCAGTTATCATCGGAATCATCACATAGTCATGTACGGCAGCTTTGAAGCATCAAGAGACGTAACCATGATGATGATGATGATGATGATGATGATGGCCTTTGCGGATTTTTTATGGCGGTGATAGATTGGAGCGGTGCGGATTTTGCGATATGGAGGCAATGGTTGCATTTCTAATTTATCGTGTAGGAGTAGTGGATGGCGCATGTGTGCGGGTTTTGGTATCATCATCTGCATGTAATCTAGCGGGAAGTTGCGGATTCTTTGCGGAGATTCTAGCGGCAAACAACAAACAGCCTTTTTCCGCTTGCCGAAACCAGCAATTGAGTACCGAAGTATACATAGATGAATGGGGAAAGACAACGACTGCAAATGGCAACTGCTTTGGTCCTTCGATAGACGGTATAAGCCCGGAGTTGAAGGATACATATATACCTACCTAGGTAGTTTACTCGATTGAAGAACGAGAACAACCACCATGGCCCCTCAACAGCCCGTCAAGATCATCCTAGGAACGCATCAGATTGGCGATGCCACCTTATTTCCAGGCATCATTCACTTCACGACGAAAGAGCAAGTAACTGCACTTTTAACGGCTTTCAAAGATAGAGGCTATATCGATCTCGACACGGCGCGCAACTACCCTGGCTCCGAGTCGTTGCTAGCAGCAGCGAATGCCCCTTTGCATTTCAATATTCATACCAAGATACTCAGCGGTATGCCAGGAGCGCCGCTCGTGCCGGCATGGCACTCACGCGACGCCATCGCGGCAAGCATATCTGCTTCGCTGAAAAATCTATGCGTTGATAGCGTGGAGACTATGTTCCTTCATGTTCCAGACCGAGATACGCCATTGACAGAGACGTTAAGGGCTATCAACGAGGCGTATGCCAAGGGCCAGTTTAAGAAATTTGGGATTTCGAATTATATGGCCAAGGAAGTCGAGGAAATGTTGGACATCTGTGAAAGGGAGGGGCTCGTAAAGCCAAGTGTCTTTGAGGGGCATTATAATGCTGCCTGCCGGAGTGGTGAGGAAGAGTTGTTCCCGCTGTTAAGGAAGCACGGGGTTTCGTTTTGGGCTTACAGGTACGTGTCAGATTCTCGTATACCAAATGGCTAGTTAGATTGGCTATGGGAAATCCCTGGATGCTCCAAATGTCTCTGGATTAATACTATTTGCTGACTTTATGTGTACTAATGGTATGCAGTCCGGCGGCAGGAGGTTTCTTCTCGGACCAACGACAAGATTCACCACGCTGGGATGACAAGGTACGGACCTTATCCATGCTCCTTCGCTCCAAGTAACCTGGTACACAGACTGTGGTCGGCCAACTCTACCAGAAATTGTATGGTAGCGAGGCGGTGCAAGCCTCGGTATCGGCTGTTCGTGCTGCAGCTTCAGCGCATGGCATCAGCCCACATGCGGCAGCACTACGATGGACCATATTTCACAGTACCCTGGATGGGTCGTATGGAGACGGCGTGACGTTCGGCATGTCGAAGATAGAGCAGCTACATCAGACGCTTGACGCAATCGACGCAGGGCCGCTGCCGGATGATGTCGCGGAAAAGATTTCTGGAATCTGTGCCACGTTTGAGGGGACCGGCCCTGCTTATCATCTTTGACGTCTAACGTACATAGTAGAGGGTCGGTCGTGAGTTATTAGCTTACTTTGTCTGGTGTACTCAGCTATGTATAGGTAATTAGTTGGGCATTGATATCAATTGATCTGGGTAATTGATGATATTGCCCGCCTCTGCATCCTACCCCACAAACCTTTGCAATTGATCGTACATGAAGAGATGATGCACCGGCCTACATTCAGCGGAAAAGGTGCACGTAGTTGGAAAAAGTGGGTGGATAGACCAGAGTCGAGACGATGGATCTGAAGAGGAAGTGGGCCGATTAACTACCTACCTAACTAGTTAGGTAACTAACTACTGTTGTACATGGTAACTTAACCATCGCATGACCCATTGGATAGACCAAGCATCCGACGCGCCTTGTCGACCAACAAGCTTTCTTCGCTTTGATTGCTTAAATCACCGCGGCCCGCGCTGCGCTTATTTCTGATGGGTAACTTGCATAGTCATGCTTGTTCAATATTGTTCCTTTATATGTCATGCTCAATTGTTTGTGCTTGCGTGTCATATCAATCCCCCTTGAGGTAATATATTCGAGTATAATTCCCCACGGCCCCGCTCCGAATCTGTTCTGGACCCATCATTTGGTTTTCTCCCTTTGCTTTCCCCCAGAAGATTAATTTTCGACCGGTTGGATCGCGAGGTAGAAGATACTGCTCTTCGTGCAATGGAAAATATGGCTGGCTCTACGCACGTCCAAGAGAAGCCCCCCTCATCTCATCCGGCTGTACAGAGCAACGATACCACCGAAGCATCACCGCCGGCCACTATCGTTACCACAATCGACGTTGCCTTGGAAAAGAAGGTGAGGCGGAAATTAGATTGGCATGTTGTTCCACTGGTTTCCGCCTTGTACATGTTTGCGTTTTTAGATCGGTCTAACATTGGGTAAGCTATGCTCTGCCATTGATGCGAGGCTGTATATATCTATCCACCCCTAACACATCTTCTCTAGGAACGCGCGCATCGCAGGGTTCGAACACGACTTACACTTGAAAAACGGAGAATATACCTGGCTTTTGACCATTTTTTACATTTCGTACATTGTCTTTGAGTTCCAAGGATTCATGTGGAAAGTAGTCCCGCCGCAGTACGTTATGTCTCTCATTTTTCCCATACCCTTCCCGCCTAGTGAAATCTATACGCATTCAAAGCTGATGGCCCTCTCTGCAGCCGCTGGGCAGCATTTTGTGTATTCGGATGGGGTGTAGTCTCCACGGTGCAGGCTGGAATCGACACATGGGGCGCTGCAATGGCATTGCGCTTCCTGATGGGAGTGTTTGAGGCAGGTTTTGGACCAGGCATCCCCTATCTCCTCTCTTTCTTTTACTTAAGGTATATATACAAACATCTGGAGCCAAGTCGTACCGGATAGGACTAACATAACCGAAAGGCACGAATTGGGTCTTCGAGTGGGTATGTTTGTCGCAGCTGCTCCCTTGGCAAATGCGTTTGCGGGTGCACTGGCATATGGAATCACAAGTGGAAACACAACTTTAGCAAGTTGGAGGCTGCTCTTCCTGGTTGAAGGTTTGCCTACCATTGTCATGGCTGGCGTGACATGGTATTTCCTTCCCGACAGCCCTGAGCATGCCAGATTTTTGAACGAAAAGGAGAGGGAGTTGGTTCGAATGAGAGGGGTGAAGCAAGCCGGAGCAGCCACGAGATTTGGAAGCCTGGATTGGACAGATGTTATACGAGGGCTATTCGATCCCAAAGGGATAATTCTGGGAGTAAGTGTTGATCCCAGGTGGATGTAGGACAGATTTGACAAAATTTGGTTTTTAACCTGCACAGATGATGTACTTCTCTTGTAACGTCGCCTTGTCTTCGCTACCCGTATTTCTTCCGACAATTTTGAAGGAAATGGGCTTCTCATCGGTCAACGCTCAGGGGCTTACAGCTCCTGTATTTTTCGTGTCTTTTCTCTTCACTGTCATCACGCCGTACATTGCGGACCGCACCCAGCAGCGCGGTGTCATGCTCATTATACTGACGGTAATTTGTGGGGTCGGATATGTGGTTTTGGCAGTTTCCAGCTCCGTGTCTGCGCGATACTTTGGGTGTTTTTTGGCCGCTACTGTCTTCCCCTGCATTTCCAATATCTTGCCTTGGGTCCTCAACAACCAAGGGTCCGATGAACGCAGAGGAGCTGGCATAGTGCTGCTGAATTTGATAGGACAATGCGGACCATTGCTGGGTACGCGTCTGTATCCCAGCGACGAAGCTCCGTTCTTTCGAAAAGGGCAAGCAGTATGTGCGGCATTTGCTTTTTTCACGACGCTTCTTGTCATTCTGCTCAGGAGCATACTGGTATGGGAGAATAAGAAACTCGATCGGAAGTATGGCACCGTCTCACAGCAAAAGTCGGTCATGCGGGAAGAGGGGGAAGTTGCCGTAGAGGATTACGGCCCACTGTTCCGTTACGTGCTGTAGCTTCTACTTAACTACATATTTTTTTCGCCGCTAAGCGGATTTCAAAATCACGATTTAACTACCTAACATACGAACTTCTGCGGGAGGTGGTACCACCACCTGAGCACCAACAGCACCCAACTGGCTCAAACCGCTTCTGAATGGGCCACTCCCTCAACGAAACCCCATACGGATCAACCATCCCGTTGGTGGCTACCAATCCTTAGAAAACACGGACTACCGGGAACTTCCAGCCCCTCCACCCTGACATCCTTGAACCATGTCCGCCTAGTCTCACGCGGGAATGTGATATTTCGGAGCCGTTTGATTCATAGAACGATCTCCTCACACACATCCAAAAATCCCACGGGGAAGTCACCCCGAAGGATAGCCTTGCATGGATATTTCGGAAAAGTGCAAAGACTATCCCTTTCCCTAGGTGTGAGGCGACCTGCGTAACATATCAAAAGTTGGTGTCAGCCAAAGAATCACCCTCCAGCTTCAAGGGCAGGATTTATGTACAGTCGCGCTGGATGGGGGATATTAGCACGAAGAAAATATCGGGCTCTCACCCTGCCATCCTCTTATTCACGGAATAGCTGGTAGCGGACTGGTACGCTTACTTGGTGTGGTTGTTGAACATGATTCTCGAGCCACATACCTACTTGGTAAACATTGATGTTATAAATGATATTGATTGCTGGACAGTTTGTAGCATTGGCTATCTGGCGTAGATACATTTAATTGTAGCTTTGATAGTATTGAATGGGAAAGAATGTACATACAGATAGATGTTTAGTCTCTTTTTATATTCCTTATAGTCTATGTGATTAAGGACTGTTTCCATGCAAAACCTCCACCTAAAGTCAATAGAGAAATTCCGGTCAAGAAATTGGTGGTCGAGATATATGTGCAATTGGCATGACAGTATCGCATGGTTTTATATCTATTACTTTAATTTCTCTCTCCATCCTTCTTGTCTATTACATCTATGTTACGATTTGATAATACAAAATTTCGGCGTTGTAGGCATCGTTTATACTTCGCCGTGGCAAAATGAAAGCTGACAAATCCAATTTTATTGATATTACGCACTTTACCCCAATGGCCTGGAGCTACCACCACACGTCCGCAAAGCTTTCGTTTCCCGCGTGTACGGTTCAAGTCAAAGGAAAATGAGAAAATGCTGTATACCATGCGCGAACGCAAAGCGCAAATGTGACAAGCAAAAAAATGAATGCCAAAGATGCATAGACCGAAATTTCGAATGCACATACCCGACACCTAAGCGGCCACGAAGACGTCTCAACTCTACGGGTGTAAGCACCACTGTGGACGAGGCTTCCGCTGTTACTCAGGAACATTTGCCGCTTCCCTATTCGACATTGATGAGCGGCCGTGGTGGTGTTATAGACGAGAACTACCTCAACACGGTCGATTTTGACTTTTCAGGTAATTTGGAAGCCATGATAACAGGACCGTCCGTGTTCGATATTCCTTCAATTAATAATGCATCGTTTCCTTACATCCCCACGACACGCACGACTCATACGACACAGCCATCGCCAATACCACCTCTTTTACCGCCGTCAGCGCCACCAGCAAGTACCCAGGCGGCCACGTCCGAAAATACCCTCTCCACCAGCGCAACATGTCCGTGGTTCCTTGGCTTTGACACATGGGTAATGAAGCATTGCGATGTAACGCCCACATGTTCAACCACGTTGCAGCTAGAACCCTTCATCAGCAGTGTAGAAGAGATGCTAAGAAATTGGGTTCAGAACGGACAGAATAGCTTTGTCCATCACCGCTTGTACTCACATGGAATGCCAGCCTGTATCGCGGACGCTTTCACTACCCTCTTGTCATACATGACGTGTACACCAGCGGTCAAGGACACAATCCTCCAAATTGCCGAAGAGCGCGCTGTCAAGCTCGTCAATCAGCCCGCAGAGGCCTTGCATACTACCACAAAGACAGCTGGTCCATACGGCGGCAGCGGTGCTGCACTGGAAATATGGATGCAACTGGCACGTGTCCAGGCGCTATTCGTGTACGAATTTATACGCCTTTTTGACGGAAACATACGCGTGCGTGCTTCAGCCGAGCTCCAGCTACCCATTCTGCGGGAGTGGTTGAGCCACCTGAGAGAGACGATCCAGAATTTTCGCGGTGACGAATTGACCTCGTGTGCTACCCAAGGTAACGGGACCCAGAGCCAATTTGACAAAGACTACACGGCAGCAACAAACCAGTGGCACCTTTGGATTCTAGCCGAATGCGTGCGCCGTTCCCACCTCATCATCGACGCTGTGGCCAACACCTATGAGACCATGCATAAAGGCTGGGCAGAGTGCTCAGGGGCCGTCATGTTTACGGCACGTGCGGGATTGTGGGAGGCCCAGACAGCGACAAAGTGGGCGCGCCTCTCGAATGAGAAAAAGCCGTTACTTGTGGCTTCGTTGACCCCAGGTCCGCTCCTGGATGAATACAAATCGGAAGACATTGATGAGTTTGCTAAAATGTATTGGACGTTTATCGTGGGCAAGGATAAAATTGAGTATTGGGTTGAGAGGAGTGTGAGTACGGTAGGCGTTTTTTGAAGTCGCGGAACCCAGAGCGGCGATTCGATCTGGTCTTCGCTCTCAGAAACCACCCAACTGTCACGCCTCTGAAATACATATTCCTTGTCCGTTGCGAGACATAGCGGCCTGGTTTGGCACCAATTGGAAACCGACTTTGGCCGCGAAATATGTGACCAACAAGCAATCGCGCAAAATCATGCCGTACCTCTGCTCGAGGGGGGATGAAGTCACCTAAGACATCTTCAATTAGCGCTCGTTTAAGCAACTCCTGCATGGGTGAAGAATATTAGTTTTTAGCTTGTTGTCATAACTAAGAGCTGACAGTCAACTGCAATGCATATATAATCTATGGATCACAATGTGGGCTGCGGAGTGTTGCGGAGCCGTCATCTTCACAGCACGGATAGGATTATAGGAGGTTAAGATAGTAAATGTATTAGGCGTTCATCAAAAGCAACTTGAAGCAAGGACATTATTAAATGTTGGATTCGGAGGAGTGAGAGTACGCAGGCTCGCGCAACAGTCTCAGGGAACATCGGTCTATCGAGCGGAACAATCATTGATTGGCACTTTGGTAGGAGTATTCACTACCTTGGATGGGATAGCTCACAAGCAACGCAATGTAAGAAACAAAAAATAAAACCCTTTCGCAAACGCCTTGAGCTCATCTTTTCCCATCATAAATCAAAGCAAAATACGTAAACATGTCATCTATACACCCAGAACACCACTAACATCGTATTAGATGGCAATGTGCTGCATTTTGCCGTGTTCAGCCTGAGGGGCTGCCCGCTCCATAGGTTTGAACTTGCGCCTCACAGGCGTCCTGCTCGCCTCACCGGGTCTCGTATTTGTGCCTGGGTATGGGGAGACAGCTTTTTTAGCCAAGCTGTTGTCCTTGGGGGGTTGGAAAGGTTTAGGTGCACCGGGCTTCACGGCCGTTTTTTTCTCGGTTGGAAAGGCCTGGCTGTAATGCGTGCTGGCAGATCCGAAGGAAGTGTTGTTGGGGTATGGTTTGGGAAGGGACTTTGCAGTCTTATTGAGATTCGTTGTTGATGCTGCCTTCACCGTGGATCCTAAGGCGCTTTTTGCTCCTCCAATTCCAGCGCCAACGGTAGACTTTCCACTGCTCACACCATTGCTGAGTGCGTTTTGCGCGGGTTTAACAGAGCTAGGGATCTTTTTGGCACCGAGCGGCGTGCTGCTAGCAGGTCCGATGCGCTTTATGTTTGCTGGTGGGGTAGCGGCTGGAGAGGAGTTGGAGCGCTTGGGCGCGGAGGGTCTGCTGGGTGCCGGAAGGGGCTTCTTCTTGGGGGCTGATGATGATTTTCCCTGGTATCCTTGGCCAGAGATGCTAGTTCCGTAGCCCGATACTTTGCGTTCGAGGCCTGGAGAATGAACATGTTAGTTGGCGTGTATTGGAATTTCATGTTGATAGAGCTTGAGTGTTGGTTGACCAAAGATTAATATCCTGTGTCCCAAACAGAACGGAGATGTATGAAAAAAGAAGAGACGAGAAGACGTACCAGTTCCGACACTCCTTCCCCCGTTCTCAATCGCATCTCCGACCTTGATCAAAGCATCTCCTGCATAACCTCCGGCTGTCCTCTTCCCAGCCTCGACGAATCCCTCGACCGAGTTCCAAATCATGTTCTGGATGAAGCCCGTCATTGCTGCTACCGGTATTTCTCGGATTTGTTTATTATATTCGTTGTGTGTTGATACTCGGATGCAATGGCAAGTCCAAGCTACGTCAGGGAGGGCGCCACACAGAGAGGCCAGGGTACGTAAGCAAAAGGGAGAGAGCATCACGATTCACGGGATGATGGGAGGAGAAAGGGTCCACGGAAACGCCACGAGGGCAGCGAAGCCTGTTTTCTCCACTATGACACGGTCCGACAGGGATTCGTTGGGCTAAATTACGATGGGAAAAACTTTGGCATGGCGATCATGACGTTGCGTGCGTGGGGTGGGGTACCGTGCAGACGCTAGTCCTATCCTGGACTTTCACTTCATGATCCCAGCACTCGATGGTCTTGGGAACAACCTTCTCGATTAGGAAGGTTGAGGGTACAAGGGTACATGTGTATGAATACCCGCAACAAACAAACGTTGGAATACATGCCATTTCAAATTTGCAACTATACAACCTTCACATGTTCTCCTATCTATAAACTCATACGTAATCCCAAAAACAGCACCCTTCCCACCCATTCCGCTAAATGTATCATGAGTAGCAATCCAACTCCGTAAACACGCATAACTACTATCAACACTAAGCAACCTACTGTAAAGTGTTGCATATCCCACCAGCGAACCAGCCGACTAGTGCCTCCGCCTCTCGTCTCTCTTAGAAAAGAATGGACACACATGGGACGGCCCCGGGTAATAAATCGTACATAGGGGTCGCACGTCGTGACGCCGCATACCGGGAGGTCCGGCTCAACTGTGTTTTTATACAAATCAGACCTGAGACCTGCCTCCTCCGTTTGGTACAATTGGTCAGTCAGTAGTTGGTACACTAACCTCCCGATATGCTGCGCCTCAACGTACGCAGCCCCTGTAAATCTGCAAATCTCAAGTCCCCAGCTTCTTTGGCGCCGTCGTTTTGTTTTGGGCTGGGGGTACTTGTTTCTTCGTCGCGGCAGTTCCCCTCTTCGGGGTACTGCCCGTCGCAGGAGCAGCAGCAGAGCCTGTTCCCTTCTTCGCAAGTGGCTGGGTATCGTTGCTGGGTTTGAACACATATTTTGGTCCGGGAGCGGACTTGGGCGCTTCAACCATAGCAGCGCCACTGGGGGTTATTTTGAGAGGTACGCCCGACGACGTCATGACAGTGCTCCCTTTGCTCTTTTGCGCTTCCTCAATTTCCTTCTTGCCCACTCGGATCGTCTGCCCACCGGCTGTGACAATGGTGGTGGTGCCTGCGTTCTTGGCCTCTTCGAGCTTCGTCTTGGGAATCTTGATCTTTACCCCGGATTTCGTAGTAACCTCCTGCATCTCTCCCGATGCGGCTGGTGCCTGGGGTTTCTTCTTCGTTGCAGTGCTTGGGCCTGCTGCTGCTGCTGCTGCTGTTGGGTTTATAGATGAACGTTTCACTTGTCCAGGCTTCGATATTGCTTTGGTGTTGTCGGGCTTTTTGGTCAATACTGGTGAGGCCTTTGTAGGCGCATTATGGAGCGTTTTAGCCCTGGGTTTGGCCTTCTTGGGGAGCGTTGGAATCCCCCCTGGGGCCTTCGTGGGCACGGAATGAGGCACCCCTCTCGGAAGGCCTATTCCGTTCTGCATCGCTGTCTCCTTTACCTGCGCATTGAAATGATGGTCAGCGTCCGTGAAACTTCTAGAAGTCGATGTGTTAACACATACCAGCTTTGCCAAATTCTCTTGAGTCAATTGTTGTACTTGGTTCTGTTCATGTGGTTTGGCCTCCTGTGCCGCTCCTAGTTTCGCTGCCCCTGTAATCATCTTTTCGAGTTCATCTGGGGACGGGAGCCCTTTCATTTCACCGTTCCCTAACAGTGCTTTCATGTGCTGCTCAAAGAATTCCGTACCCCCAGGAATAGGTATATCCTTAGGGGATGCACCATAGGCCACTGACAAAGCCATCATAACACTAGTGATCGGTGCGAAAATTTTGACAAACTCATTCCAGCTGCCTGATTTGACCTCGGTCTCGATGGTGATAGCTGGGCGAGGGACAGTCCTTATGCTCTGACTCTGCGAGCTGCGATCGCCCATGTCTAAGTGATCCTTCCAGAATTCTTCGGCAGGGAAACGGGTGTGGCGGTTGAAGTACTCGAGCATGTAGTCTTTTTCTCGCCAACGGTTGCGCAACCAGACCTCAAATGCTTTTGCGTTTCCGATGGGAATAGTGTCGATGTGAAAGCGACGCCAGTGCATGTTGACCGATTTAGGAGGTCGGCCTTCAAAGTACGACGAGCGGAGAGTGAATATGTCCTGACCGAATTGACCTGGTGGGACCCCTTCGTACGCAATTGTGCAATCGTATAGCCATTCCGTCGTTTCCTTGAGTTCCTGGAGACAAAAGCGCAGACCCGTGCTTCGGGGCAAGAGTTGATGCTTCATATCTTGCAAGCCATTCTTCTCTGCCCACTTCTTGCTTTTCTCGCGTGTCACTGCAGAAAGATTGGTTCCTTCGGGGAAGATGACGAGCCACATGGGATCGTTAGGCTTGTTGAGTTGGGCAAGATGCCTCTTGAAGCGTTTCTGATCCTCCTCCCAGTTGCGCGCAAGGAAAATGAAGTTGTAGAACTGGGCCCCCCATCCAATGATGGGGATGTTTTTCAAGGACTCCTTGAGAATGATATAGACGAAACCGTGCATGTTGTTTGTGTAGGCGATCCACCAAAGGTACAGCCAATCCGTGTACAACTGATGGTTGGCCATGAGCAACATGCGGTTTGAGAAATTACACTGCAAACTCCCATCTTTTTTGCGGACAAGCTGGCCGATCATGCTCGAATCCCCACTGACACGCACAACGGTAGGGGCCCACCATTGGGTCAAACACGTGATCAAAACGGCGAAGCATTCTTTGGTATAGGCCATATAACCCTCATAGAAGACAGGATCGATGAGCTTCAGAGGCGCGCCTATGAACTGAGACGCACTGATACTGTCCAGGTGTAAGTAAAGGCACGATTCCGGCGGCTGTAGCCTTCACCATGAAAGCGACGTTCTACATTGATGTATGTACTCACGCGAGAACTCCAGACAAAAACGTCGAAGCTAGCGTAAACGCTCGTTCGGCAGTCGACAATTCGCCATACCTGGGCGGGCCGGCAGGGTGATTCTCGACACTCTGCTTGGAAACCTTCAAGCCGGCACCCAGATCATTCTTCTTTCTCTGCATTGCGGGCGACATGATGGCGCTGGGGAAGTGGATGGTGGGCGAAGGCGACGCATCAATCAATATTGATCTTAGGCGCGCAGCGCACGCAGTCGACGAGCAAATGCCAAGCCAGGGAACAGGACTCGACCATGCGATCATCGAACGGCCTTCCTACATGATGCTTGCAAGGCGGCGCTGTTGTCCTATCTGATACCCCTGTCTGTGACGACGAGGGTAAAGTTACCGTGGATCTGAGAATCCTTAACCATCTCTAGGCGGACGGTGCCCCGTCCTCGTTCCCGCGGGCAGAAATGACGTCGTGTGGCGCCCTGTATACACCAGACGTATGCGCCCTTGACTCGTGTCCAACTTTTGTGCCACTGTCTCGACCAACTTCTTTTTATTACACAGCCCTCCAACTATCCTTTTCTCTCCTGTCAACTAGTAACTGCAAACTGCAAATCCATATCTCTTACGTCGACACCATACCCATCTTACATTTCTGCTACCACCGTATTCATTCACGATGCCTGCTTCTGTCGCCTCAGCGCCCGTCAACCGCACAACCTCAAAGGCTCCAGCCTCTCGACCTAGGAAACCGGCTGCCAAATCCAATGTTAAAACTGCTGCCAATGGTGCCAACGGTGCTGTGAATGGTGCCGCCAACGGTGCTCACCCATCCGCCTACGGCATCATGGCCTCCCGAATCGCCAATCGTGTAGCCGAAATGGCCGAGAACGTGACCTTTATCGAACGTGAAAAGTATGTCCTGTGGCCTCTTGATTTCTTTCAAGTTTTGTTCTTTTTTTCGAATCTGTTTCTGACATCAACCTTTTCCCAGGCCAAGCTCGTCCCCAGCTCCCCCACAGCCACAACACAAGAAGCCCCCTCGAAAGCTCGAAATGCGTCTCCCTCCTTCCGGCGCCTCTCCTACCAATTTCACTTTCTCCGCCCCTTTCCTCGATAACACTCTCTCCAAACTGCTGGCTCTGCAAAACCGCATGCTGAAAGTCTCCAATGACATAGCTGCCTGTGAAGATGTGGACGAAGAAACGAAGCGAGAGCAGTTTAATCAGAGCGCTGAATTATCGAGGGTTATTGCCTTGATTTGCGCAGAAAAGGCACGCCAAAATTAGGTCGTCCATGCCGTTTTTGAGTGGGTCAAGTCCGAGGTGGTTGTGGACGATGGATAAAGGATCAGGAAGACGGATGGAAATAGGACATTTACGCCACCTTTTATGAGCCAGTCGAGCATTAAGATTGGCCCGGCAGCATGATCGCATGCTTACTTGTCATCCATGAAGGGAATGTAACGATTTGTTTTGAACAGTTGGGAAACATATAGGCGTTTTATTGGTTCAATCTCGTGGACGGGTACTCTACGTAACGATTTGCCGGTCTTTCTATTTATCATGTTTTTCCTTTGTATCGTTTTGTTTACACTTTTTTTTATTTTGTTCATTGCGCACGGAATGAGAAATGGGTATATTGCATGTATGAGTATGTTCAAAATGTTGAGCCTTTAGCGTAGGAAAGGTTGTAACTTCGGTCCAGACATTGATTAGGTAGTTAAATGATCCAAAGTTCCCAGATCATCTCAACTAAAACATGTTTTGTGATGAAATATTCTATCGTCGAGGTGTCGCGGTCCAGTATGGCGACTTCCGTTTATACCGCCAGTCATCCGCCTCAAGCAGTTACCTACCTAGGTACCTAAGTAGATATTCTATCGTTGGTCCTGCAACACCCTCTGCACCGTCAACGTGCTACTACGCGCAATGCGGACCATCAAAATGCCATGAAAGATCGCGACAATTCATCTCTTGCTCTTCCCAGCTTCTTCCATTCTCTTCATGTGCATTGCAGCTCTCGCACTCCTTGAACCACCCAATTTAGGTCCTCTGGAGACTTTCTTCGCACTATCTGCGCCTTTTGCGCCTTTGGAGGGTGCAGCGGGTCTCCGCTTATGACGCGATTCGAGAGACTCCAAGAAATCCTGCCGGAACTTCTCCGCCATTGCTTCGTCGTTATCACCCCCACTTGGCGCGGGTGCATTGGTAGCCTGGTCTTCTTCGAAATAATCCACTGCAAATGTGAGCTTTCGCATGGAGCCATGGGTGATAGTGGTGGTGGAACATACGTTTCGCTTCGCGCAAGACAGCCTCGACTATCTGGTCCCTTCGCAAGTCCTCGCTATTTCGGCGTTTGGGATGTCGCCGGGGCTTGCCGTCTTTTCCAAGTCGCACCTTGTTGGTTGACTCCAATGCAGGTGTCTTATCCTGTCGAACAGCAGCACCACTCGAGCTAAGCTCTACTTCCTGTAATTTGCCTTTACCGGCGGCCAACCGATGGTTGTGCTCATCACTAACGCCTGGATGATCGTTCGCACTAGGTGCGCTTGCCACAACAGCGGCCGGCTTTTCGATTGAATCGGGTGCGAGGGAAGCAACGGCAGCTTCGAGATGCTTCGGTATAGGCCAACCGTGAAGACGGAGGTTCTTTTCAGCCAAGCGAGCTTCTACATATTCCGCCCTAATAGATTAGCTTTTTGTATCTCTGCTGCTCCGCTTGATGCTCGTGAAAGAAACGACGGCATAGCGGTCAAACTTACATTTGCTGATCGTCTACATCCACAATCTGCCCGGTCTGCGCGACGAACCTGTTGCCGTATACATCCTGTTTTGGCGCTTCCACAGGGACGAGCGCCTGAGATCTTGTCATATCCATCTTCCGTGCGACTTCTTTGAGGCGATCGCGCGGTCGTTTTCGGTTGCGCAGTATTTCCTTTAGATTTGGCGCCCCTTCTCCATCGTCTTCAACATCCTGCAACGCTCCTCGCGGCGGTGTAATTGTGCGGTCAAATGGATCGGCTGCAGTGTTGGGTGGTGCATCGGAAGTCGAAGGAGGGGGAATGGGCGTATCGTTCTGGTGGACGACTCGTCGCGCATGGGTGGTTTTACGCCGTTTGAAGCGGAGTGTTTGCTCGGAGGTGGCAGCGTTGTCGGTCATTGTATGGGCATGGAAGTGTAGGTGCGGAGGTGAAGAGCGTATGTATGCTGTTCCGAAATCACCGGAACGCGGTGGAGTTGATGTCAAGCCTCTTGGTGTCATGTGATACCTCCTTCTACGCCAACATTGAACATTGTCAACCCACATGGAGCATTTAACGTTTTTACTCGTGAAAGTGTATTTAGTATAATTCTTCAAGGGTAAGGGCTTCCCATATATATATCTGTGTGTGTGTGTGTGTGTGCCCTGGAAGATAAAGCCAAAAAGTACTTGCACGAGCGATTCCACCAAGACGTTTCCATGCATCCATCTCATGCTTCCGGTAATACATATGTAATCAACTCTGGAGGGTTTGGCCACACTATTCTTTGGTTCGTAAATGTAATAAAATGGTGAGAGAATGCAGCCGGTAAGTCTTGAGACAGTAAAGCAAACAGACAAGTCCGCTATGCGACAACTTGGTTATGTCTGTGGAAACAATTTCTCCTTGAGCCCAGCTTTGTGCATTCACAGTTAATGAGGCAAATGAGAACCATATCTAAATGAACAAATACATGCTTGTTCTACAGAATGCTGTGGCTAGTTTTGAACCAACCCCGTACACACTAAAAAAAGGAGACGTACATATTTACAAATCTATAGCTCACCGTCCTTTCTCAACGTTTCGTTACCCCAAGGCTCGCTTGTGAGCGAAGTCAAACCACCAGCCGGCTCGCAGCTCTTTCTCCCACTCAAAGGCCCCGGTGTGGGTACCTTGACTCCACTGGCCTCGTACGAGCGTCCTTGCTCGTTGATGGCCTTGTTGTCACCCGTAGGGGCTCCCTTTCCGGCCTCGCCAGCAAGACCAGTTGCTCCCGGCTGAGCTCCTGTTAGCTCTGCAGCGTGCTTTAGCGCCTTTAGTAATGAGGCAGTGGTCTCGTAGGTGAGGTCTTCGTAGAAATCGTCGTTGATCTGCACCATGGGTGCATTGGCACAGGCGCCGAGACATTCGACCTCGGTCATGGTGAATAGGCCGTCCTTGGTAGTCTGTCCGTGGTGAATGCCGAGAGTGTCTTCGCAGGCCTTCATAACGGCATCGCTGTCGCGCAGCATGCAAGGTGTCTGCTGATGGTTAGCTGTGGTGGACGAAACGATGGGCGTGATTCCCGCTTACCGTGGTGCAGACCTGGACGTGGTATTTGCCGACAGGGTTCCGGTTGTACATGGTATAGAAGGTTGCGACTTCGTAGACACGCATGGGGGGCATCTCGAGTATCCGGGCGACCTCGTTCATGACGCTAATGCTGGTGAAGCCATGCTGGCGCTGTCCGAGGTCGAGGAGAGGCATGACGGCGGCCTTCTTGTACTGGGAAGGATAGCGCGAAAGAACCTCCTTGATGAGCTCTTCATTCTGGGGCGTGAACTTGAAGGGGATCGAGGGGTTGTTTTCGGGGGTGTTGCGGTGCACGTTGAGAGAGTCGCTTCGGGCGGGCGTTGTAACGGCGAAGGAGCGCCATTGAGCCCGCTGGATCGGCCGCAGGGCTCGGAGACCGCTGCGCCAGAGAAGAGGGGTCAGCTTCGAAGCCATTGTGGGTGCGGAGCGTGTGCGAGAGCTTCAACGGTGTTGGCGATGGTCACGGTCGGATGCTGTCAGTCGTGAAGCTCAGTCTCGAGAGAAGCTTGGCAGTGCGAGCTTTTGAGCCAATCAATGCCGGGCATTACACATCCCGCGCATTGACTCTGCTCCACTTAACATCTGCATGTACATGGACATACATAGGCAACGTTAGTACACGTAGCGACTGTAACGTATAAGGAATGGGGCAGACGGACAGCTCATAACTCTCGTGACCAAATGCACCCGCCTCACTATTGCAGAGCCCAAGGACCCAGCAATTCTCCATCCAACATTACCAAATCAAGACCCAAAAGGCATGTAGCGTACAGGTTGGCGTGGTGGAGATGCGTCTGCTTCTTCGTAGTGGTAGCCCTGTATAATCCACCAGTATAGGTACCCAATACATTGATGTATGAAGATGGCTATGTACTTAGGCTTAGGTTGTATAAAAGAGGGCTCTGGTCTCCTCGTCACCCTCTTCACGCTTTGCAACACGCAGCGAGCAACATCCATCAACAACTACATATCAATCTACCATGTGCAGATTCACCTACACCTTCTACGAGTGTGGACACCGTACCGAAGACAATGTCCGAGGCTGCAATCATTACAAAAGAGATGGAATACACTGTGATATTGACAACCCCGAAATCAAGCGCACTCGATGCGAACTCGATCTCCAAAACCGACTTGGTTTCTGCCCACGCTGTGTCCATCTTGAACAAATGCGGGCTGATGAGGCGGCATTAAAGAAGGATTTAGAGAAGGCAAAGCTCTTTGACGCCGAAGAGCAAGAGCGAAACCGACAGGCACACGAAGCCCACCTTCGCAAAGTCCGGCGGGAATCATATCAACAATTCCAATCTCAAGAAGACCAGACACTGGCGAGAGTGCGCAAGGAAAACAAGGAACGAGCTCAACAAAACAATACCAATCGTGAGGCAGATATGGTTGAGAGCTCATCATCCACTCCTCCACCGCCGCCACCGTTACCTACAACGGCAACTGCAACTGCAACTACAACTGCATCTGCATCTGCATCTGCCCACTCGCGGTCCTCTGCCACCACTGTTGAACACGCTGCTCCGCCTCCACCTCCACTTCCCTCCCACGGCGCGGTGCCTAATTTTCCGCCCCCCAACTATTCCCAACCTCCAAAGGATCAAACCTATGGTCGGTTCAAAATTGGTACACGACACCAGCCGATTCACCCTAGCCAGGACCTCCCCGAGACGCCTGCAACTCCCGCAACACAGCTCCATCCCCAGGAACCTGCGCCTTCAGCCCGGCTCGCAAGCACTGTAGCACCTGAGTCACCGGCACCTGCAGGCTTCGCAATCCCCACGGGCGATCAAAGAAGCCGCCTACGATCTACACAGGTTGAAAAAAGCTCCCCACTAGGAACCTCGCCGCCATCAACGCAAGAGCAGCCCCTCAACGAGCTGGAAGCGTTGTGGAATAAACGAGGGATTCAGCGTGAGGCTGACGAGGACGAGGGATATAATTCGGGATGCTCTATTACGCCCTCGCAATCTGCGTCGCAGATAGCTTCAAGTCCTTCTTCGGGAACGGCATGTGGCAATAGCACTAGTCAAGGCGAAAGTGCGGAGCCGCCAAGTGTAATTATAAAAACTGTTTCCAGCATAGACCAGAAGCGTCGAACGGGATGGAGAGGTGAGTGAGAGTTGTTGATTGGTGATATTGGGAGGTATGGATATGGCTGGCTTGCATGCGGGTAATGCATGGCAGCAACATCATCATCTATTATACTTAGCATATATATATAGTTCACTAGGTAGTTGGGTGTTATAATTTTCATCTTGTTCCAAATGCGTGTATGGGTAGCACCGAAATAAGCGTCACTAGCCAGGTGGACCATGGAGAAACAAGGGCTCGGCAGCGGTCAAGACAAGCACCCAGCCCCAGAATTTAGAAATGATCTTGGCCAGATTTACCCTTGTATACACTAGTAGAACCCTCTCCTCGCCACGATCTACACGATAATGCTAACTACTCCATGGTGGAGTTGGCGTGAAGAATCGAGAGATGAATTGACGGCCTTAGTCTACACCGAGGTTAGCTTGTCCGACGGCTAAGGACCGGATGCAGGAAGAGGCAGACGGCGTTTGTGGCGGAGATGCAGCATTCAATCATGTAGAGGTCCAGCCACGTTTGGAGTGTGTTGTTCCAGGCTATTTGTCACAGACTCAAGGGTGCGTGACTGCGTGTACAGTGTTAAGTACACAAGGCACGTGCTAGGCGACGGCCAGATCGGCCAGGGTGGTGGCAGGGCCCATCGTGGATGACATCATATGCTTTGTTTGTTGGTTGGTTGGTTGCTACTCCCTGTTTGAAATTGCGTTCCTGCATCCATCCATCGCATCCCTGGTTACGGGTTCGAGGTAACTACTTACATAGTTAACTTACTTGATTTATTTTACATACGTCCCCTTCAATTCACTCTTTTGCATCCCTCCTCTCTCTCCTCCCTCCCCTCCCTCCCCTCCCTTTCCTCCTCATCCCGCCGCCATGTCTCAATTCGCGCTATCTGCGCTGCTCCTGGCCGCTGCCGCGAGTGCAGTCGTGATTCCCGACCCAACTCGCACCCCAGTCGTCGCTCCAGATGCCGCGATACGACGCCCGCAAATGACGCGTGCCCCCATCATGTTCCATGGCCAGAACAGCTATTATGCTCTTGACAAAAGGAATGTTCTTTCCGATGTTGCCTCGGGCGTGGACAGTGTAGCAAAATCATGGGGCAGCGTCCTGTAAGTGGAGACATAACTATTACACCTCTCAAGTTCCAACTAACTTGCATCTAGGGGCACCGACCTTCCAAGCTTCTTCACCGAAGGAATCCCAAACTGGTTCGTTGACCCCATTGACTTAACCCTGATTTCCCGGGACTGACTTTGAACCCGCGAATTTCAGGTTCCAGGACTTTCCCACAGGCTCCCAGGTACTTTCCCGCCTCGGTGTCGGTGATGATTCCCTCGCTTCGAAGCCTACCGAAGTGCTCAACATCCCGCCATATGCCAATTGGACAGACCGTGGTTGGAATGTGCGTTTCCACGGAAATGTATACAAAATCCCCGACATCGACCAAAAGAAAGTAGATGAACTGGCCAACATCTTCCTCATCGACACCAAAATCCAGGACCTTCCCCAAGACCAACAAGAGCAGGCTAGGAATCTTACTCGTTCCATCTTCGTAGTCCAACAAGGCGATAGAAACGTCTCTTTCCATCTGGAGCCCGCTTCGTCACAGGGCGCCTCTGGACAACCCGGTGGTAGCCCCGCATCCACTCCCCAGAATGGCTCCGAGGAAGTTCAATTTCCTTACCCTACCACCGATCAAGGCGACTTTGACAGCTTCGTTCAAATTCAAAACTTCTCGGGTGGTAGCCTTCTTGCAGGGAATGAAACAAGTGCCGTCCAGCGCTTGAATGTCTACACTAATGGCACGAATACCGGGAATGCGACTGCCTATCTCGTCCCCCCTAATGGAATTACCTTCATCTCCGACATTGACGATATCCTACGAGTCACCAAAATCTACAACCCCAAGGAGGGCTTACTTAACTCTTTTGCCCGTCCATTTACGCCATGGATGAACATGCCGGAGATTTACGCCAACTGGTCTCGCAGCTTGCCCAACAGCACACATTTCCATTACCTAACCACTACGCCCGAACAAGTTACACGAAATTATATGGATTTCATCTTCAAGACCTATCCGGGCGGCTCTTTCGATACCCGGCCGCTTAATTTCTCTGATGTCTCAGCCACACTTTCCATCCGCAAATTCCTGCTTACCAAGGTGTTTGAAACATACCCGGAACGAAAGTTTGTCCTTATCGCAGACACATCCAACTCGGACGTGATGAAGGATTACCCAGAACTCGCGCACAATTACCCCAACCAGGTGCAATGCATTCTCCTCAGAAACACGTCGGCAACAGACTCGGAGATGTGGTTTCCTTATGACACATCTGGCTTTAAGGGCTTGAACAACAAAAGCTACATGTTTTTCAAGGTGCCAGATGACCTTCGAAACCTCGACATTTCCAGCGGACACTGTTTGAATGAAACAATACCCCAAAATGTTTCCTTTTCCCGGCAGTCCGATGGGTACAAGAAAGACAGCGCTGCTCAATCGCTCAAGGGGAGTGCACCCCTTGGCTTGTTGGTGGCGTTGCTGGCTTCCGTCTTCATTCTCCTCTGAGCGAAGAGATGGTGAGTTGGTGGACGTAAGAATTACCTACACATGACGAATAGCACGCTGGCCACACATTCTACATGAGGCGCCTGGGTGAAGCTGTTGAAAGACATGATAACGAGACGACACGGGCGTAAAAGGAACCGGAAACGCAATTGGCATTTGGCGTTCTGTAATGAGGAATGGTTTGCCTCATTCTTTTATCATCATTCTATTTATCTGTACAATTTTTGTATGCATTGAAGTAATTGAATTACATTAGATGTGAGATACCTATACATAGCAGGTGACATGCTTTAAGGAACCCATTTCCAACTACACAAATCTAATATTATTGAACTACGCATTCAGTTAGTTGTAAAACTCCATCCATACATTAAGAATATCAATAAAACACTAAATTTGGAAGAAAAGTACTTAGGACCAGCGGGAGAGCTAGTTATACTGCATGCGTTTAGCGAATACGTAAGGTGTCGTCTGTTTTCATAATTAGACAGGTGAACTCAATGAACGCCTGGAGTACAGCAAGAGAATATTCTAAAACGCTCAGTTTCTTCTTGAAGTGGGCTGCATTATTTGGATATTACTGTGTCCTTACTTTACCGTTTTTCTCGTTATTGGCATATGCCGAAACAGGAAGCAAGGCATAGGTGCACAGCCCCAATATGTCATCGAATGAACACTCTCCCCAGGGTTCAGATCCTCACCGGTATTTTGCCTATACATATACAAAAATGCTTTCTTGACGTCGTCACAGAGTATTAAATAAGCCTTATGAGGTGCCTGTTAACAACAATGATGGGCGCATGATCATTCGTTTTCATTTTCAAGGCAACAATAAGCTCGCATGAAACCCCTTCCATGTGCCTGCTGCCTCGCCGCATTCGTTGCCAAAAAAACACGCCCGTGGCTTTTAGCATCGCAGCCTCGCAGGTGAGAATGTGCGAATATGGTAGAGGAGAGATCGACGTGGTGTTGACAGCAGTGACATCTGCACGGTCGTCTGACCCGTGCGTGCCCCTGAGGCATACTATCCAAAACAACTTCGCCCGCTAGCCAAGTCTTTTTGGACCCCGTTTACCCTAAATTTGCTTCGTATTGCTTCGCATTCCAGTCAACATCCTGGCCGACGAGGCTTAGGCTTCGTGTTCACGAGTTTAGCGATCCAAGAGCATCACCGTGATTCGTTGTCGCTGCGCGCGATACGATAATTTCCATGCAGCTACTATATTGATTGGACAGCGCATTTATGCCCATCGCGAGGCGGAAACCGTAGTCAATGTCTGACTGTATTTTGTACATTGGCATCGCCGTCATAAAGAAACCCAAAAGCCGCATTCTTCCCCCTATGGGTTGATACGCGCGCAACACAATTATTCCTCCCCATCTTTCTTCGTCGAGTTTTTCCCTTCGTGCTACAACACTGTCGTTTCGACGGCCCAGCATACATATCGTAAACGAAACGAAACTCCCATTTCTCGCAGCAAATGGCACCTAAAGGGGGTCGCGGTGGTGGAGGGAGCAGCAGTGGAGGGAGCAGCGGTGGGAGTGGTGGAAGCAGCAGCAGCGGCAGCTCAGGATCCAGCGGCGTCTGTGAAGGAGCCTTCGTAGGCCCAACCGGCGTTACCATCATCAACTTCGTCGCATACTGCCTGTTCTTCGTTCTTATGCTGGTGCTTCTCATCAGCCTGTGCTGCGTCCGGAAGCGCCATCGCAGTGCTAGCACCAAACAACTCATCGGCATCGTGTACATGCTCTCGCTGTGTAGCACGCTGTTTGCATGGGCACTCATGATCATCTTTGCCATTGTAAGAGAGTGTGGAAGTGGCGACTACAATTCGGCCATGGGTTTAAGCATCACGTGCTCCATCTTCTTCAACCTGGGCACCTTTCTCCTCCTCTTTTTGGCAGTGTGGAAAGTCAACTCCATGCTGCGCCAGCGCCTGGGACATACCGGTAAATTCACGCTGCACAAAATCATCAGTCTGGTCATCGTCATTGTTATGGCCGTCTTGACGGCCGCGTACATTGCGATGAACAGCTACCAAACTTGGTCTAATTATTCACCATCATCGAGAACGTTCCGCAACGATTTCGACATTCACTTGTATAAATACTGGCAGGCGTACACGGGGTTGTGGGTTGTGAGCGTTGTGTTCGGTCTGATGCTGAACCTCCACATGATACATTCGTTAAAGTCCAAAGTGCACTCATCACTGTCGGTACGTACACCTTACACCTCCCCGCATCACAATCCCCATCAAACCCCTTCCCTAGAAGACACCCAATGAAAATAGAAGCTAACCATAACTCCCTCCCAAAAAAACAGGACCTTACATTCTGGAGCTGCATCCTAACCTTCTTCCTGGTTCTTTACCCCATCATCGACGTTATTCCCCTCTCCGCCGGCCTGAGGGGCCATTTCATCCCCCGCGACACCCAGTACGCACTCTACTACTTAAGCAACTTCTTCCAGATCTTCGCCTGGGCCTCGATGCTGTTCCTTGCCAAGTCGAGGTCTTGGGAGATCGCTGCTGGGGATGGGTATTACGGAGGGAACGCAAATGGAGTACAACAACCCATGGCGCAGCAGTATACGTATGGAAATGGACCGTCGCAATCGACGGTCGGAGCAGGGACCGCGCAGGGGTATAATTATCAGCAACAGCCGGAGTACTTGCAGCATAATGGGATGCCGGCGGCACCTACGCAAGGTTATGTTAGATAAGGTCAGGAGGAGGTGGAGCGGGTTACGGAATAGTTAGGCTTTTTTGTTTGTTATTTTGGGTGGATTTTTATGACTACGATTAGCGATTTTGTTTTCTCTTTTCTTCTTGGGGGGGTTTTTCCCTCTCATGATATCTTGCATAAATACCCCCCAGGATCGCACATACACACTGCAACCATGTACGTAATTTGAGATAGTTAGATATACACAGACAATGTTGAACAAACCATCATGTCACAAGTTATCGTTTTTTTCTTTTTTCCAAAGTTCCACATTCTATCAGAGACCAATTCTCCCTCTAAACTTTTCCTTCGTCTCACTTAAAAAGTCCATTAGAAAAGACGAAGGGAGTTAGGTCCCCATACCCACACCGCTAGGTGCATCCCACAGCGCTTCCCACGACAACGACATGTCGAGATCAAAATCAAATAGCACGTTCCCATTTGGGTCGAGGAGATCTGTGATAGGGAATGGATCTATATTATAATCTTCCTGCTGATGTTGCAAAACAGAAGCATTATCACCGTCAGCCATTGCGGCCGCGGTGACGTTGTTGGATGCAGGGATATCCGTGCTTGTAGCATTGGTGGGGGTGTTAAAATTAGGATGGGGATCTGGAGGAATTTGAGGGTGGGAACGGGAGTTGGGAGTCTCGCGGAGTTGTTGGGAGTGAGAGGGTGCAGTGGTCGAGTGGTAGAGTATGGCGGCGACCTTGGAGACGGAGTCGGAGCAGCGTTCGATGCAATAATCAGCTACCTAATAGGTATGTATAGTTAGTAAGTATTTCTGGTTTTGGACAATGTTGTAACGCCTTGATCTTAGCATTGAGTTTTTCGGCGTGGAATTGGTATAGAGTTCTGGTGCGAGTGGAGACATAGAATAAAGTAAACGAGGGATAAATAAGTGATAGAAAGCAAATGATAGAAAGCAAGTGATAGAAAGCAAGTGATAGAAAGCTAAACAAATAAAAAGTAAATAAGAAAAACAATGTGAGTGCACATATACACATGAACACAATCATAACTAAAAGGAGAAGTGTAACTGAACGTGACGTGACATAAAAATCAAGCCTAGGTAAAAGGTAAAAGAAGGTAAGAGTGGTTGAAGCATGAGGAAACGAACATCTAGGCTGAAAAGTGCAGAATGGCAGTGAAGCTGTGAACTTACATCCCAATCAAAGTTATCTCGCGCATGCCTAATATGATCCAGAACGCGTTGGAGCATAGATATAGAAGCCTGTCGTGCTTCGAGAGGTTCGGTTTCAAGTGTACAGCGGAGCGAGACTGGCATTGCAGGGTAAGCAGTAGTTTTACAAGCAGTAACAAACATCAGACTGGAAGTTTCACCAACCCGAGATAACGCAAACCACAGGAAGGGATTGAGTTTGAAATCACGAGTGGATAATGTGCTTTATAAGAATTCAGGGAGAGGTCAAGAGACATACCTGTTAAAGCCTGCACCAGTAAATGTGTGACGTACGGAAACCAAAAGTCCGTAAACTCGCTCTGGCCCAATTTCAACACAAATTCTAGCACTCCTTTCGCAGCTCCATGCAGTTCCCCAAGCCCGGCCTTCTTCCGCGCTACGTCACCTCCCACAACGGCAGCTCGTAGCGTCACGCGACTCACGAGCAGACGCATTGAAAGGAAGCAGAACCAGAGGTTACTAAGCCCCGGTTTACGGGCTTGAGGCTGCCACGGCGGGAGCTGGCGCTCTAAAACATCCAGCCGTGCTTTGGAGTTTTGTATGGCATGGTCTGATGTGGATGCGTGGGCTATGGAGTCAAAGTCGGATGCAACAGGCTGCACTTCATAAACTAGGGGAAGAATCTCGCCGAGGAGCTCTGTCAGAGCGCACAGGTGAATGAAGTTCGTCGTGGCATGCTTTTGAGCATCTGTGGGTCCAAATTTACCGGTCATGGATGTAGAGGGGAGTAGGGTAGCAAGTGTCGGACGCGGTACGTCGTAGAACCTCTTCGATATTTGTGGCGGTAAACCATGAGAGATACTAGACCAGTGGTCGGTTATTAGGACACCCCACCAAATTCGAATTCTAGATGCCTTTTCCGAGGAAGTAATCTGAGGAAACGTTAGTAATATTCAGGACGTTAACCCGACCAAAGAGAGCAATTATCAAAGTTTGTCAGTGAACTAGTCGAGATAAACAAGTAGAGCGGACAACATGAAAAAAAAAATTGGATTAGAGCACGGCAGTCCGAGAGATGTTGATAGAACAGAAAAGGAGTCTAGAGTAAGGAGATGCATCAGAGGAGCTAGATTATGTTCTTCCATACTTACATTCCATTTAGAAGGATCTCGATGCAAACCAAAGGTCTGCGCCAGCGCTACAGTGCGGCCACACAAAGTTAGATTCCCCACGATTGATACCTAAAGCGCGAGCACATAATCAGTACAGTTCAATTGAGAATTATTCAATGGGATATCTCGGAACGTCACACCGTTTGGTGTTTCTATGCTACTCTACGCTCGGGATATCACGTACACTTGGTCTCCCGATTTGATCTAGAAGGGCAGATGCAACCGTCGCCATACTTGGAGATAAGAAGTCTTCTAAAACAGCGCTGATAGCCTATAGACGCGCGCGTTAGTTAAGATCAACCTTCACAGTCGCGTCTTCGTTCATGGTTCTTTTCCTAAGTAATAACTCTAATACGATGAAGGTGAACTTACCTTTGTATAGATATAGTGCATGCTGGGTTTTGGGTGCATTCTTAATGTTGGAGAAAACGACCAATGTGCCAATCCTTGCGCATATACGTTGCATAATAGAGTGTTGGACAGAGATTGATTCCCATCTTTCTCCAAAAGACGACGACATGTCTCTTCGTCCACAACGGGAAAATTGTAATGCAGGTGGTGAAGGTACAGATCAATGATGTCTCGCTTGAACGGACCTATGATCTGGGAGATGATCTCCAATTGCTCACGGCCAGCGCCTAGCTCTGGTGCAAGGCCCCTCCGGAACCGAGGCACTGTCAAGTAGACGATTGGATTTGAGACATCGCGGAAAACGGTTGAATAAGGTTGCGTTGCTGGTGCCGATCCCGATGTTAGTGTTGAATCGGGCCCCGAGTTGCCCACGGAGGCATTTGTAGAATTAGTGGCTTTGGCATCTTGGGAAATATGCCGCTGTACTATGTCCACGTCTTCTGCTACATGAGGGGCAAGGATAATGCTCGCCGAGGGGTGACTGGATGGTTTGTGCAAAAGTGGTGCCGAAGATGGTCGCGCGGGCATGCCCTCTTCTGAATTACCATCATCATGGTAATTGCTGGTCCGCCGCCGTTTACCGGAGAGACGGCTGCCCGAGGATTCCGGTTTGCTGGAGGAGGATGAATCAATGTACTGGCACTGTAGACGTTCTTGGCCGGGTTGGTTTGCTGTTCGACATGCATTACATGGTTCGCCGGGGATATCGATCACACAACGTATCTTTCGTGATCGGCAGCGGATGCATGCTGGGACACGGTGGGACCGGTACGGGCGACTCTGGGGCGCATTGTTCGCCATCTGAGTTCACCAGAAACGAATCAATTGTCGCACGCATTGATGTTATGTTGTACATTAGAATTTAGGTTTAACAATTGAAGAAGATCCCAAGTTATCCACTTAGTTTCTATATACCAAGTTGACTAAGCTATTTTGAGCTCTAGCGGATTCCAACTGGCATTGGTACAGTGCCCGCTCAATACTATCATGCATATTACCTGTTACGTGCTTTCACAGGGTGAGACCATCTATTTCATAATAAAGCTATGGGCTCGTATGCGCACTTGAGCGCCCGTCCTTTTTGCCCATTGCTTTTCCAACTCGCCCCGTTTATTAGATGTGAAGAACAGGAGCATTCCGAGGAATGAAATCTTCACGAACTCAATCATCGTCGTCATCGAGAAAATCGAATCCTCCGAATGTCTCGGCTGGAGCCCTTGGAGCAGCAGGCGGATGCGCAGAAGGATGGGCCCGGTGTGGTTCGACATTGGCATGTTGCAGTTGGTCGGCAGCGCGCTGTGCATCAGCGGCAATGTTTTCTTTTTCATCCTCTCCCAACTTCGTAAGATCAACCAGTTTCGGGTCCTGTCCCGTATCAATCAGGTATTGTATCTG
Source organism: Periconia macrospinosa (assembly GCA_003073855.1). Taxonomy (NCBI): domain Eukaryota; kingdom Fungi; phylum Ascomycota; class Dothideomycetes; order Pleosporales; family Periconiaceae; genus Periconia; species Periconia macrospinosa. Next base: position 149,694 of record KZ805346.1, on the reverse strand, counting down.
CATCAAATTACTACCCCGAATTTTTTCGTCACTGGGCCAAGGGACCCAGGCTGTGTTGCTTTCTTGTAGTTTCTTCAGCCATTCCGCCTCCTCCACGGTAACGTCGGTCGCTGGTTCAAGTGTCGTCTCTCCGTTGCTCGGTTGACCATCATTCGCAGCTGCAAGGGCAGCATTGGCGGGAGTAGCTTGAGCTGATGGGGTGCCACCTTTGCTCTCCTCGACGGGGACGGCCAGAACAGGCTCGCGGTAAGTAGGCGGGACGGTGTGCTGAGAGATGTTCTTTGCGTAAAGAAGCAATTCACTAGCAGGTACTGGACGAGAATCGCTGGGAAAGGTAGTTGCAGGAGTGTCGAACAGCTCGCGGCGCAACCCGGCGAGGGTTGCAACAGAGGTTCGCAGCTGCTCTTCGAGAGCGTCGGCACGAGCGCGCAATGACTGTATCCGGCGGTGGTTTGCTTGGTGTTGGGCGACTGTGGCACCGTTGTTAGTCGCAAATGTAGCGGTAAGAATAGCTATTGACAGCGAGGGGAGAAATCATACGCTGGTCTAGGCCACGGCTAAGGGCATTGTCAGCGGCAAGCAGCTCGCCAGCAGCCTGTGTGGAGGGGTTGTAGGCGGCAATGGAATCAACGAGGGTTTCCAGTGCGGACTGAACGCGGCTGAACTGCTCTTGCAGCGCCGCGTCCATTGCGTGGGCGGCTGGAGATCAGGTTGGATTTGCGTGGAGGAGGAGCTGTCGCAATTGTGGTTCGCTGATGGGCTGCAGTAAGAGGATATACCGATAGATACATGAGGGTGAATTGAATGTTGAATGTTTGGACTCTGGAGACGTACCTCGGCGTCACGTGACGGGAGATGCAATTACGTAAGGCGGTATTGAAATATACATGCCCGATGCAGGTTGATTTCTGGATGCCCCGCTGCAAATGAAATCGAGGGTCCTCTGGTTGGTGCTGGTGCATGTGCACATGTGGTGGTGTACTGTGATGACGATGGTGGTGACGGTAAGTATCCTATCAAGATGTGCAGGTCGTTTTAGCCAAACAATACGGGGGATACCTAACTCTAGGTACCTACATATGTACTGACGGTACAAATGAGCTCAAGTCAAGTACATGTATGTACCTTTGACTGCATCCCCCACCCACCCGAAACACCATGGGCCGTTTCATAGAAGTCTGGGGAGGAACAAACAGGTGCAGCCTAGGAACATACAGTACATAGGTAGTTGTGGGCTTTTTTACTCTCTCCACTGCTTGGAGTAGGTAGTAACGTTAACGTTGCAGGGCGTACATGGATGGGATTACTGCTCCCCTCCTCTCGATGGCATAAAGTACCTGGTTAACTGACTTATTATTATTACTGCGCCCCATTGTGCTCGTGTTTCCACTTCGGCTTTTGCCTTCGCCTTTTCGTCTTGCACCCGACCAGCAACCCCGCTACCGCCTATTCTCTATCCGTCGACATCGCCGTCGTCGTCCGGCAATTAACTTGACTTAAGTTACCTATTCCCCAAGCACTGCACTGCACTATCCTGCTCGTCGTGTCTTGTCTCGTCTTGTCTCGTCTTGCCTCGTCTTGCCCTAGCGAGCCTGTCTGCCGCCTACTCTCCGCCGCTTGCGCTCTATCTACTGCAGTGCTGCTACTGCTCACTCACCTAACCTAACCTAACCTAACCTACCTAACCGCCTGTCCTGCCTGGTCCCGCCACCCTCGCGACATCCATTGCCCTCCGCAACCCCCACCATCTCACTCAGCTCCCAGCGCTTCACACTCTCGCGTCTACCTATTCGAATCGGTCCCTCCCGTCCGCTACCTTCGCTCCATATTCGTGCCCTCTAGACCCTCCCTCAAATCGACCTTCCCTTCTTCACACGCCCTCGCGGCCTCAGCTGCTCCCAGCCATGGGCAAATCGTAAGTGCCTTCTTTCCTTTTCTGTTCCCTCCCTTGTTTGTTCCCTCCGCAGCCGTGGCCCGCGAAGACTTGCGACGATACTTGCACTTGCCTTCCATCCCACCGACGCCCGGACGAAGCCAGAGCAAGCAAACGCAGCAACGACCCGTCCATCTTCTTGAGCATGACGTTCCGTCGCAGCCCGCCTCGCTCCGTCGACCAACTGCGACAACGCGCTGGACCTTCGCCCCTCAAGACAATTGATAATGCCTGCCGGAGCACATGATCGCGCGCATATGCCGCTAGGCGAACGCAAGCTGCCTCTGCTGGAACGCGTCCATGCCCCGCTCAAGTTTGCGCGCCAGCACCACACAAAGCCGCCCCACCATGGCGACGCGGCTTACCCGCATTCTCTGTCCGAACGGAACGTCGCCTTGGCCAATGCCCTCAAGTACTTCAATGATGAGATGGCTTGCCGGGGACCAATACAGTCTATTGAGTTTGGGCATCAGGAGCTGACTGTGCAATATCACAGCCAGAGCAAGCTCTCCCAGCAGGAGCTGGCCGACCTACAGAAAGCTACCCACTTCGACAAGAAGGAACTGCAACAATGGTACAAGGGTGCGAAGCAGCATCGAATAAGAGTGTTATACGGCGGGGCTGACATGGGACAGGCTTCCTAAAGGACTGCCCTTCTGGCATGCTCACCAAAGAGGAGTTCCAGAAGATCTATAAACAGTTCTTCCCATTCGGCGACCCGTCGTCCTTTGCAGATTATGTGTTCAACGTGTTCGACGCAGACAAGTCGGGAACGATCGATTTCAAGGAATTCATCTGCGCTTTGAGCGTGACCAGCCGAGGAAAGATGGAGGACAAATTGGATTGGGCGTTCCAACTATATGATATCGACGGGGACGGAAAGATTAGCTATGAGGAAATGCTGGCCATTGTCGAGGCTATATACAAGATGGTAAGACTCTGTCCGACCCAATGCTGCACGACAAACTTGGCTCGCCTCACCTGCTAACTGCTTAACCCTAGGTCGGATCCATGGTCAAGCTCCCCGAGGACGAGGACACGCCCGAGAAGCGAGTGCGCAAGATCTTCCGGATGATGGACAAGGACGAAAACGGTAGCCTGGATATGGCCGAGTTCAAGGAAGGCTCCAAGCGCGATGAGACGATTGTGTCGGCTCTCTCGCTCTATGACGGTCTCGTATAAGACAGGCAACGAAGTGTCTTTTGACACGCAATGTTATTGCTGGACGCGCGTGGTTTCTTGCCGGTGTTTTGGGCGCCTTGATATCAGCGCATGGGATGGGTCTCTTTTTGCATGCAACATAACCTGCAAATCTTGGTTGGACGAGAGGGGGGCTAAGGAGAGAATGCGGCCACGAGTGTCGAAGGCTTATTCTCGTTTGGGTAAGCCTCATGGAGACACGGGTGGTTGCAGCTGTATATAAAGTGTCATGGGCGTTCGAGCTGACATGACGACGGCCGAAACCTGAAAGATGGATCTGCTGGATCTGAAATGGATAATCAATGGATCGTTCAAACCATGGTTGTGCCTTTTCTCGCCGATGGAGAGTGCATTTGCGTTGGCCAAAAGAGCCACTTGGCAGAGTGAAGAAGAAGAAGAAGAAGAAGTAGTAGTGAGTAGATCTGTAGATCTCAAGGGTTGGTTGTGTTCCGTATTGATAGTTATTGGTAAATTAACTGTTCAATCATACGCGTGTTGTTGGGGCTGACGGATGACTAGCGGCACTAGTTAGTACAGTACCCGGACCCGGACCCCGACCACAGGGTACGTTACGATTCCAACGTTACGGCCAGGTAAACTTTGTGGTCAATCAGCCCTAGTACCTATTCTTTTATTCATCGCTCAACGTAGCTATCCACTCCCACCCTCATCCACATCACCACCTCGAGGCTCGCAGGTGCTCCATCTCCTCTCCATTCGCCTCTGTAATACCTGCCACCAGGTGCTCTGGTTCCTCGCGGCTAGCGGGCAATTGTGACCCCCCCGTTCGTGCCCCTGGCAGTCGTACCGTGGTAGCTTGCTGGCACGCTTGTTTCTATTTCCGTCACCTTGCTCCCTCCATTGTCCACAACACTCGACACTCTGATCTGACTGCCGGCGCAGCGCCCTAGATTCCTCTCCCTACTGCCACATAGATTCCCCGTTTCGCCCGCCATGCGAGATCTGTCCCTGCATTGGCCTGGCGCCGCCCTTGTCGCGCTGCTGGCTGTCGCGCCGGCACCCGGTGCCGCCTTCTACTTCCCCGGTGTCGCACCCACATCCTACAAGAAAGGCGATCTCGTACCGCTTTACGTCAATCACCTGACGCCTGCCGACTCTGCAAATGATCCTAAGCTGCGCTCTGTATTTTCCTTCGATTACTACCACCCACCGTTCCACTTCTGCCAACCCGACAATGGGCCCGAATACGTGCGGGAAAGCTTGGGGAGTATATTGTTTGGAGACCGTATACAAACCAGTCCTTTTGAGCTGAAGATGGTGGAGAATCAGACCTGCAGAGTACTTTGCTCGACCGAGAAATTCCCTCAGCGAGATGCTCTTTTTGTCAACAGCCGCATCTACCAGGACTACGATATGAACTGGCTAATTGACGGACTGCCCGCCGCTCAGCATTTATCGGATCCCAGTACGGATACGGCGTTTTACAGTCCTGGTTTCGCCCTCGGTCAGGTTCAAGATGAAAATCCAGAGTTCAACAACCACTATGATATTTATATCGACTACCACGAAGCCGGCCCCGATAACTTCCGTGTAGTTGGCGTTTTAGTAGAACCACGGTCGAACCAATACCCTAGTACTCCTAGCGGAAATGACTGTAACTCGATCGATCGACCCGTTATTCTCAGTGAAAGTGAGGATAATGACCCCGTCATTTTCACCTACAGCGTCTACTGGCGCCCTAGTCCTACACCTTTCGCCACGCGTTGGGACAAGTATCTGCACGTCGAGGATCCCAAGATCCACTGGTTCTCGCTCATCAACTCGGCTATCATTGTGATATTCCTCATCGGCATGGTCAGCACAATCTTGGTACGGACTCTGAAGAAAGATATCGCGAGGTACAACCGGCTGGATCAGCTTGCTCTGGATGATTTTGGCGATGGAGCAGTCGAGGATGGCGTGCAAGAGGACTCGGGCTGGAAATTGGTACATGGCGATGTGTTCCGACCCCCCAAGAACCCACTGTTCCTAGCTGTACTTGTAGGCAATGGTGCTCAGCTCTTCATGATGGTCGGCCTCACCATTGCCTTCGCCTTGCTTGGGTTTCTCTCGCCCAGCAATCGCGGCGCGTTAGGCACCGTCATCATCGTATTTTACACGCTCTTCGGCTTCATTGGAGGGTACGTGTCCTCGCGAGTGTACAAGTTCTTCCACGGCGAGTCCTGGAAGTTATGCTTCTTCTACACACCATTGGCATTGCCCAGCATTGTCTTTTCCGTCTTCTTCCTTCTCAATCTTTTCGTTTGGGGTCGTGGCGCATCGGGAGCTGTACCCTTCACAACCATGCTCATTCTCGTCATCATCTGGTTCGTCATCAGCATCCCGCTCAGCTTTGCAGGCTCCTGGCTCGGCTTCAAACAGCCTGTCATCGAAGCTCCTGTCCGCACAAATCAAATCCCGCGCCAAATCCCTCCCTCGGGCGGCTACCTACGACCGCTTCCGTCGATGGCGTTATCGGGAATTCTACCGTTCGGCGCCATCTTCGTCGAGCTCTACTTCATCCTGAAATCGATCTGGTTTTCCAAGGTATACTACATGTTTGGGTTCCTGTTTATCTGCTACGGACTCATGATTATGACATCTGCAGCCGTGACAGTCCTCATGGTGTATTTCCTGTTGTGCGCTGAGAACTATCACTGGCAATGGCGTAGCTTCTTCACGGCGGGCGCTTCGGCACTATATGTATTTGCGAGCGCGCTGCTCTACTGGGTCAAAGATGTCAGTTTCCTGAGCTGGACGTCGGGTGTGGTTTACTTGGGATACAGTTTGCTTTTGAGTTTGCTATTCTTCGTTTTGACTGGTGAGTACTCCCTTGTCCAATATCTTTTACTCATTCATCTCCCATTCGACTACTTTCCACGTATTCAAAACAATCATGCTAACGAGATCCGTAAAACAGGCACAATTGGTTTCTTCGCCAGCGGTTTGTTCGTCCTTAAGATTTACCGATCCATTAAGGTCGATTAAGTAGATAGATTTTTTTTTCTTCGTTCTCAAGTTTGTCGTCAAACTTGTTCGTACATACAACTCCTCCAATCCATTACCAACAAAAAAAACACTTTTATCAAAAACCAAGAAGAAAGAAAATACTATTCTCACTCACTTACGTCCCTTTTTAACATTATCCCGCGGGACATCTTACTTATGAAGTCTGTCTCCCTCCTACGTCCCGTGCGAGATTTCATTCAACTTTTTTTGGGGATGTCGATAGAATACCCTCGATGCTGTTTTTTTTTTTTTTTTTTTTTTGTTCCCAATTCTCTTGCTTCATTTGAACAAGTTGGAAGGAGGAGAGGAGCGGCGACGTTTGGCAGATGAGACGAAACAGAAAGAGAGTGAAATGCGTAAACGAGAATGACGACAACGACGACGACGGCGACGGCAAATGATTCCTGTGGAGAGGAAATTGCCGAGAATAGGAGCGAGCGCAAATTCAAAGGGGAATGGCGGGTGGGTGTGGGTGGGTGCATGTTTGTTGGGTTACGTACGATATCGTCGACATGTAAATCTATCTCTAGTATGATGACATCTATCTTTTACTTTTGTCTTGGTAATGTAGTTTTATCCTCGTGTGTTTATTTTAGTCGTTCGATCTTGGAGACAAGTTGTTGCTGGGTTGTTTGTGGGATTGATTGGTTGGTTGGTTTGAGCGTTCATGATGATTGTTTAGTTTGTACATACATCATTCAATGCATATTTTGCCTACGTTCGATACATTTCTGACAAGCAGTTTGAGCCAAAAGAACGATTCGGCTGTAGAAGAAACCTTCTAAGGAAAGTGTATTGTTCACAGAGAGAGTGAGAGAGTGAGAGAGTAAGAGAGTGAGAGAGTAAGAGAGT